>JAQZBX010006128.1:0-54176 GCA_029593785.1 Cabassous unicinctus | reverse complement strand
CTTTCTCACCAAATTCAGCTACCACATGGCAAGGCAAGTTGGCTGCTGATCTCAGCAGAAGTCTCTGCCTTTCTGCAGCTGTAGACAAACCTGGCACAGTGCTTGTCTCTTATCAGGCTTACTCTCTCTCTCTCTCTCTCTCTCTCTCTCTCTCTCTCTGGGCCTCTGCTTTTTGAGCATCTCAGGGGTATCTCTCTTTCCAGCTCAGCTGTGGGCAAACCTCTCTTACCTGGCAGGATCAACTATGGTGGCTTCCTTCAATTTTCTGTATGTCTGCATCTGTCTCTCTTTGTCATTGGGTTTATATCAGACCCATCCAGGGGGCAGAGAATCAACCTGATGTAGTCTAGTTAATATTGTATTAAGTGTGAGATGATCATATGATTTTTTTTTTCTGTCCATCTGTTAATATGGTATATTACATTGATTGAGTTTTTTACATTGAACTTTCCTTTCATACCTGGGATGAAACCCACTTGACCATGGTGTATAATTCATTTGATGTGTTACTGAGTGTAATTACCAAATAATTTGTTGAGGATTTTAGCATCCAGGTTAATTGGAGATTGGAATGTAATTTTCATGTGGTGTCTTTATTTGGCTTTGTTATTAGGGTGATATGGGCATCATAAAATGAGTTAAGCATTGTTCCCTCCACTTCTATTTTGTGGAAGACTTTAAGCAAGATTGCTAGTTGTTTCTGGAATGATTGGTGGAATTCACATGTGAAGCCATCTGGTCCTCGGTTTTTCTGAGTTGGGAGGCTTTTGATGACTAATTCAATCTCATTACTTGTGATTGGTCTGTTGAGTTCATCAGTTTCTTCTTTTGTCAATGTAGGCTGCTTTTGTGTTTCTAGAAATTTGTCCACTTCATCTCAGTTATCCATCCTGTTGGCATATAATTTTTCAAAATATCCTTTATGATACTGTTTATTTCCTTGGGATCAGTGGTGATATGACCTCTCTCATTTGTTCTTATATTAATTTGCATCTTCTCTCTTTTTTTCTTTGTTAGTCTAGCTAAAGGTTTGTTAATTTTATTAATCTTCTAAAAGAATCAGCTTTTGGTTTGCTACTTTTTTCTAGTTGTTTTTTTTAATTTTATTCTCAAGTTCATTTAGTTCTTTCATCTTTGTTATTTCCTTCTCTCTGATTGCTTTGGGATTAGTTTTTTTCTTCTTTTTCTAGTTCCTCCAAGTGTGCAGTTAGGTCATTGATTTTAGCTCTTTCTTCTTTTTTAATATAGGCATTTATGACTATAAATTTCCCTCTCATCAGTGCTTTTGCTGCATCCCATAGTTTTTGATAAGCTGTGTTCTCATTTTCATTCATTTCAATGTAGTTACTGATTTCTTTTGCAATATTCTCCTTGACCCACTGATTGTCTAAGAGTGTGTTGTTTTACTTCCATATCTTTGTGCCTATTCTGGTCCTCTGACTCTTATTTCAAGATGCATTCTTTTGTGGTCAGAGAAATTAATTTGTATAATTTCAATCTTTCTGAATTTGTTGAGGCTTTTCTGTGACTTAGCATATGAACTATCCTGGAGAATGATCCATGTGCACTCAAGAAGAATTTAGATGTTGCTGTATTTGGGAGTAATGTTCTGTATATAACTTTTAGATCTAGATCCTCTAACATATTATTCAAGCTCTCTGTTTCTTTATTAACCCTCTATTGAGATGTTCTGTCTATTGTTGATAATGGTGTATTAAAGTCTCCCACTATAATGATAGAGGTATCCATTTCTCCAATCAGTTTTTCCAATATTTGTCTCATGTATTTTTGGGCACCTTGGTAAGTTGCATAAATGATTATGATTGTTCTTTTTTCTTGAAAAATTACTCCTTTTATTAATACACAATGTCCTTCTTTGTCTCTTAAAATATTTCTGCATTTAAAGTTTACTTTGCCTGGTGTTAGTGTAGCTACTCCTGCCTTTTTTTCAGTTATTTTTGGCATGTAAAATCATTTTCCAACCTTTCTATCGCAATCTCTTTGTTTACTTGGGTATAAGGTGAGTTTCTTGTAGACAGCATATAGATGGGTCGTATTTCCTTATCTGTTCTGCCAATCAGTGTCTTTTGATTGAATAGTTTATTCCACTAACATTCAATGTTATTACTGTCAAGGAAGTTCTTACATTAGCCATTTTTTTCTTTAGGTTTATATATGCCATATTTTGTTGTTATTTCTCTTTATATCTTTTTAGTTATTCTTATGAATAATCTTCCTTTCTACACTCTCCTTCAACTTTACCTCTCCTCATTTTTCCATTCATCCTGCAGAACTCCCTTTAGTATTTCTCTTTTTTTTTATCTCATAATTTTTTATCAGAGAAGTTGGAATTTTACAGAAAAATCATGCATAAAATACAGAGGTTTCATCTACCACTTTAATATTAAAATCTTGTATTTGTGTGGTACATTTGTTATAATTCATGAAAGAACATTTTTATAATTGTACTATTAACTATACTTCATCATTTACAATGGTTTCCTTGTTTCTGTTATACAGTCATATGTTTTTTAAAAATTATTTATTTATTTACTATTTCTTGAAGGGCTGGTTTCTTATTGACAAAATCTCTTAATTTCTGTTTATTTGTGAAAAGTTTAAACTCTCTGTCATTTTTTAATGCCAGCTTTGCTGGATAAAAAATTCTTGACTAGCAGGTTTTGTTTGTTTGTTTGTTTGTTTGTTTGTTTTTAGCACCTTAAATATGTCATACCAATGTCTTCTTGCCTCCATGGGTTCATATGAGAAATCAGTGCTTAATATTATCGAGGCCCCTTATATTTATTGGATCTCTTTTCTTTTGCTACTTTCAGTATTCTTTGTTTTGAACATTTGGCAATTTGATAAGTATATGTATTGGGGTAGGCCTGTTAGAATTTAAACTATTTTGAATGTGCTGGACTTTCTGGACATGAATATCCATGTCCTCAAAATAGTTGATAAAATTTCAGCCACTATTTCCTCCAACATTCCTTCTGTCCCCTTCCCCATCTCTTCTTCCTCTGGGATGCCTATAACACATACGTTTATGACTTTCAAATTGTCCTACACTTCCCCAAGTCCCTGCTGAATTTTTTCTGTCTTTTTATCTGTTATACTACCTATGAACTTTCAGATGTTCTATCTTCAAAATCACTAACTCTTTCCTCTGCCTGTTCAAGTTTAATGTATGTGCTTCCTGTGTATCATTATTTTCTTGCTTTGCATCTTTCATCACCATCAGATCTGTTATATTTTTAGGTATCCTTATGCTTTCTTCTGTATGTACCCCTATTGTCTTCTTAATAGCCTTTATCTCTACCTTCATTTCATTAAGTTGATTCATGATGTTTGTTTGGACTTCCTTGTTCCACATTCTGTGTCTCCTCCTGATTTTCAGTTTGTTCATTAGACCAGGCCATGTTTTTCTGTTTCTTAGGATGGCTGGTCATTTTTTCTGGTATTTAGTTATCTGTTTATCTTGGTAGGCTTATTCTGTTGGAAAGCTTCTCTTTCTACTCTAGGATTTTATTTCATTTTATTTTGTGTTAATCTTTTGACACTGGGTTACAATTATTCCAAATACTTGTAGTTTTCCATCCATGTTTCCTCCCAAAATTATTAAAAACACAGTAAAGGAAGGAAAGAAGAAGAGAAGGAGAATTTTAAAAAGTTGGAAAAATATACATAAAAGAGCCAGGAAGGAAAAAAATAAGTAGTAAAAGTGAAAAACCATAAATATTAAAAAAGGAATGAGAATAAAAAGGTGGAATAAAAAAAGAAAGAAACAGGCAAAAATAGAAGAAAATAAAAGACCAGAGAGATGAGAAAAGAAGAGAAGAAAGAAAATGAAGACTAATAAGAGAAGGTAGAATAAAGAAAAGCAACATGAGGCAAAAAAATTTTAAAAATTAAAGAAGAAAAAACTAGGAGAAAAAAGAGAAAAATGAAGGAAAAAAAGGCAAAAGACTGTAACTCTAGGTATCATTGGTCAACCTTAAGAGATATAGCAGGGGGACAGGTGAAGCTTGGGTGGCTGGGCATCCATCTCCCATATGGAGGGAACTGCATTTGATTCCCCAGGACCTCCCAGTAAAAAGCAAAATATAGAAGGTGCAAAGGTCACCATGCCCCATGCACAGGTGCACCACCAGACCCCGTGAGCAGGTGAGCCCCCCAGGCCCTGTGCATGGTTGTGCAGCCAGGCCCCATACATGGGTGAGTGTCCCAGGCCTCGTGCACGGGTGCACCGCCAGGCCTCATGTGCAGGTGAGCCACCAGGCCCCGTGTGCTGGTGAGCTTGCCAGGCCACATGAGTGGGTGCGCCACTAATCCCCGTGCATGGTTGCACTGCCAGGCCCCATGCAGGGTGCGCCATCAGGCCCCACAAGCCACTCTGCAAGTTAATGTAACAGGAGAGTGACACAAGGGACACCCAAGATGAGATGCAATGACAAACCAGGAACTAAGGTGATGCAGGTGGTAGGATGTCTATCTCCCACATTGGAGGTTCTGAGGATCAAATACCAGTGAAGACAAGAGGCAAAAGATGAGACTAGAGGGCAGGAAATGGACACAGAGAGTTGCCCAGCGAATGGACACAAAAACAGCAAAAATGGCGGGGGGGGGTTTAAAAATGGATAAAAAATAAATAAATAAATTCTTTTAAAGAAAGTATAGGGAAGTAAGATATGGACTATAATTAGTAGTAATACTTTGATGATGCTTTTCCATAATTTGTTAACAAATATTTCACAACAATGCAAAGTATTTGTGGTGGGGTGATAAGTGGGAACTCTGTATGATGTTATGCATGTTTGTTTTATAAGGTCACAATGTTTACTGAAAACTCATAGTTTATGTATGTTCATGTATGAATGATATACTTCAATGATTTTTTTTTTTTTTATGAAAGGAAGCTAGAAGATAATCTAGGAACTGTATAACAGTGATTTTGGTGGTGGTTGAATATTGTGGTTAAACATAAAAATATAAGCTTATGGTGATAAATGGGAAAATTACAAACCTAACTTGTGGATGATAGTTACCAGTAATAGGGTAATATTTTAGAGCAATGGCAAAGAGCATACAAAATCAATTTTAAGTTTCCAAAATAGAGAGGTATAAAGGCTATAGGATTATTCTTTTTGGAGAGTAATGAAAACATTCTAAAATTGACTGAGGTGATGAAAGCACATTTATGTGATCAAAATGAGAGCCAGTGAGTGTACACTTTGAATGGATTCTACAAATAAACATGGGACTGTTTAACAGTAATCCTGTGGAACTCTGGTTAACAGAACAAATATTAGAATGGTCTCTCATGAACTATGACAAATATTTTATACTAATACAGAATTTTAATACTAGAGTGGTTTGGGGGAAAATACTCCATATGTAAGATATGGACTATAGGTATTGATGCTTTTTCATAATCTGTAACAAATATTTCACAACAATGAAAGATGTTGGTGGTAAAATGATATATGGGAGCACTGTATGATGTTATGCATGTTTGTTTAGTAAGTTCACAACTTTTACTATAGGCTTATTGTTTAGGTATGTTCATATATGAATGGTATCCCTCAATACATTTTTAAATGAAAAAAATTTCTTAAAGCTAAAAATATTCATCATATTAATAGTGATCTATTCTGACAGGAAACACCTCCCGAAACACAAAGAGAAAGCAAACATACCATTTCTTAAGGCTGAGTATATTACTACAGGATCAATGCTCAAAGATATAATCACTATATCTTGAGAAAAAAAATGAATGCCTATGTGAAGACACTATAAAGCAAATATCAAATAAAGAGATTAGTCAGGAAGTTGGTGCTTGGAGGAATGGGAGGTCAATGAGTTTCCCAATTTTACATTTGCAGCATGATGACAATGTTGAACCTACACCATGTGGAGAAACTACACTTAAGATATTAATACCTGAAGAAGTTTGATATTATTTATGAATTCCAAAAACAGATATTGATTATGTTTTTAAATTGGTCTGTTCCTCTAGGTGTGATACCCTTTGACTGTATTAAATTCAAGGGTTTTAAGTTTACTGAATTAAAGCATTTTATGGTCTTTGATTCAAACACATCAGTAGGGCATGACTCAGCATTTATTTCTCACCCCCTTGGGCTATATAAATGTACACTCACAGAAAAAGACACACAGAGAAGAAGATACAGAGAGGAGAGAACTTGGTCATTTTGGTTCTACCACATGACAGAAAGGAGAAGTCTCAAACAGCTAAAACCCCAGGAAGAGAGATGAACCCTATGCCAGGCTACATCTGAGATCAGAAAACATTGGTCCCAAGGAGCCTTAAGAGGAAAAAGGAAGGAAAGACCAGGCAAAAGTTGCCTGCTATTCTGCTTCAACATGTGCCAACAAACTTTGGTGAGGAAGTAACCTTGAGTTGGACTTTTTAGTGCCTTGTAACTGTAAGCTTTTACCCCAAAGAAATACCCTTCATAAAAGGCAACAGATTTCTGATTCTTTGTATCAGCACCCTTTTGGCAGACTAATATAATACCATCTTCACAATATTATTTACCTATATAAGGCCTAAAATATATGTAAGACCTGTCTGTTGATACAATTATTTGAAATACATGCAAACATATATATTGAAAATAAATTTGAAACAGTACAGACATATAGAGTAGATGCAAAAAGCTAATGTAGCTATATGGCTTTGTACTTATCAAACAGTATATATCTGAATGCATGGATGCATGGGTCAATATTAAGGGTATTTTGTATCATGAAAGATACATCAATGTTAAATTTATATTCACCTATTATCATAGCTTCCAGATATATAATCCCTAACAATAGATATCAAAAGGAGGACTTAAAATATCCAAAATTATACCTAGATAAGTAAAAACACTTCAGCCAGTATAATAATCATGAGACAAGCATAAGGGAAGGTACAAAAGTTTTGAACACTATAGTTGACTAACTCCTAATGGTGTATAATGTGTGTTCAAGGGTACGTTAGTAGTTTGAAACCAAAAGGTGTGTGCAGTCTAACTACAGTTGAATTAAACTGGAAATCAATGACAGGCAAGTATATAGCACCTCTCAGAAGCATTTTGAGGCTTTCTACTTTACTAACATGATAAAAATGACCCACTTATACCATGATTGTGAAGACTGTACAACAGTTATTGTAGCATTTCCTCATAGGCACTCTGTGCCAGGTATTAGTCTAAATAGTTACACATTCCATCTCAAGCAGCAATGAAGGTGGACACCATCATTAATGTGCTAACAGGGTGGAGAAACCAAATCATCGGAGGTAAATCAATGTTATGATGATCATCCAGCTCACAGGACATCATACTGGGCTTTGGCACTAGGGCCTTATACAAATTGGACAATTTCAGAGAGATTATTTTGTCATTTATCCATTAGCAATACCATGAGTTTGGTCTGAGTATTGAATATAACTCCATTCCTGAAAGGAAAATCCTGAGGATGAGTGGGAAAAATTAGAGTACCAGGACTAAGCGGAAGCTATGCTCTGCATCTCCTACTTTGTTCCTTGGTCTCAAGGATCCACAGGTATTTCACCTTAACAGCCCTCAGAATATTAGGGGAAATGTGATTTTCTTTCTAAGAGATTATCCATTTAATCATCACCAATTCTTTTCATAAATTCAAATGCACTAATATATCTCAATATATAAAAGTTCCGTTCATAGAATAGAATATTCATTAACAACATACACATCATGCAATATCTTTCTATCTCAGCTTATTCAATTCTGAAAGAAGTTCAGATTTTATAGGAAAACATAATAGTGTTTAATATAAAACCAAAGTCTCAAAACACTTAATAAAGTTAACCTTATGTTGTTAATAAAGGAATGCATTTTCCCCACAGGTAATATCTACATATCAAAAGTTGCAAATGACTTTTTTTCTGGACAGAGAAACCTGAGCATCTACTTAAATTCAAGGAGTACATGGAGAAGCATAAGAAACTTGTGATAACATTTAGTGGGAAACATTTACCTAATTGAAAGAGGAGAGAGGATGAAGACTGGAGTGGTGAAGTGACATTAAGAAATACATGGTTCCATTCAACCCAAGAAAACAGATAAGGGGGAAGGATAAGTGAAAATATATAAGATTCTGAAAATAGAAATTCTAAATGTAGTAGAGCAAAATCTCTTAGAATATTTTAAATGGATAAAGACAGTGTACACTGACATTGAGTAGAGACTGGGGCAATACACATAATTTACTCTTCTAGATGGATGGAAACCCAGATCATAACAAATATTTCTGAGCTGAAGTTATCAAGTTTAATAATCTTGGCCTCTCTTTTGAGTAAGGTCAAGAATATTAAAAACATAAAGCAATATAGAAAAAGTTTTGAACCATTCTCACAGACCACCTAATAGTGAACATGTGGGAAATCAGTGGAGAGATGTTTCAGCTATGGATCATTGTAATTTAATAGTGATGCTAAAATTGGGGTCTTACAGGTCCTGCAGTATTCACAAGGCTTGAATGTTGCTGTACTGGTGAATGCTGAGCCTGAATGAGGAGTATGGGTTGACATGGTGTGGAACAGTGAATCTAAGTAGGACCAGGAGTTGTGCTGGAGGAAATGCTCCACGTGACAAATCACTATCGGAGCAGAGAAATCTGACATTGAATGCCCATATTTTCACTTATTTTTTATGGATTAATAAGTGTCCTTGACCTTCCAGTTACCTACTCTTTTTTTTTTTTCGCATATTTTACTTGCCAGTTTTCAGAGTTACAATTAGAAGTGCAGTACATAATATATGAATAATGTACATGATAAAAGAAATTATAAATAAATGGAAGGTGGTGTTAATATAAGTCACTTGGTTGATTAGTTTATCTAGGAGATTGAACAAACACAATAAAACCAGAAAGCATCTAAGAAAGTATTATGAATTTAAAAAGATATGTTGAAGAATAAAATGTCAAAATAAAAGTATATATAGTAACAGGTGCAAGGACGATTATGCGTACAGCCAGTGAATATGTGGTGACCAGAGTGTGGACATCTTAAAGGTTAATATTCAATGAATTCAGTATCAAAAGTCATAGTGGGTGAAGTGTTGATTAAAACAATTTTCTATCTGGTGACCTGGGAATGGATTATAATTGATTATAAAATATTGCTAGGCTTCAAATAAATAGTATAAATCCTATTATACTATTAAATAGTATAAATCCTATTTCTACTTAGATTACCTTTCTTCATCATATAATCATAAATATTAACATTCTGTGAATATTACTAATGATGCAGGGATGCATAGAAATTAACTACATGAAATAATTTTTTAAGGATTATTAGACTTTCCAAGGCCAAGGCCAATTTTCCTCAGATGCCCAACTCTACCACAGTGACTGAATTCCTACTTACAAGATTTTCTGATGTCTGGGAACTAAGAATCTTACATGCCATGCTATTCCTACTGATACACTTGTCAACGCTTTAGGGAAACCTTCTCATTGTTACAGTAACCATGCTCCAGCAAAATCTTCACACCCCAATGTATTTCTTTCTGAGGAATCTCTCTGTCTCGGACATGTGCTACATTTGTGTTATAATATCCTAGGCATGTGTCATCTTCCCCCATGGGAGCAGGGTAATCTCCATGGTTGGATGTGCAGCTCAGAGATTCTTTGTTATTGCATTTGCTACATAGAGCTGCTGTTCCTCACTGTCATGGCCCATGACCACTATGTGGCCATCTACCAGCCCCTCCACTACCCTGTGATCATGAACCCTCGGGTCTGTGTCAAGATGACTCTGGATTCCATACTCATTGGTCTGACCTACTCTGTAATCCACACTGGCAATATTTTCAGCTTCACTTCTGTAAGCCCAATGTGTTGCATCAGTTCTTCTGTGATGTCCTCTCTCTACTGAAGCTCTTCTGCTTTGACATCTTCAGCAATAAAATTTTAATTTTTATCTCTCTGGTAGTGATTGCTGGTGGCTGCATTGTGTTCATCATAAAATCTTTTATTCACATATTTTTTACTGTGCTCAAGTTTCCATCCAGGGAAGAGTGAGAAAAGACCTTTTCCACCTGTGTCCCTCACATCTTCATGGTGACTATCTTTGTCAGCCCAATCGCTGTTGTGTATGTGAACCTAACCTCCTATTCACCCTCAATTCAGGACATGGTCATCACTGTGTTCTATTGTATAGTCCCTCCATTCCTGAATCCTTTTATCTATAGTTTTAGAAACAAGCAGATAAAGGAGGCTGTAAAGAGGGTTATAAGGAGAATACTTTACTCAGGAAATATGTAGGATAATTCTTTGAAGCACTTTCCATTTTGATGACACAGCTGAAAATATGATTCAAAATTAAATTTCTTTCTCACTTTCAACTTCAGTGACCTGAATTAACTGATAGCCAAAGAGAAAAGAAGAATCTGAGAAAACTGTGCTTAGGGAAGGAGATCAATGATAATGAACCTTTGAAAAAAAATGTGGCAGTATAAATTTTAAATAATAATTATTTTTACTCATTGCAAACATTAGTATTCATAAAATGAAAACCACTGCTATGTTGAGAAAATTTAGGAATAAATTTACAATTTTCAGGCATTAAAATTTATATTCCAAGGAGACAAATCTTTTCCTCTATTTCCACAAATTTTGCTTCTGGTGCATCCTTTCAATGTATTTTGAAGATAAAATCATGAAATTATGATTTTAAGTAGACTTGCTTATTGGTGTCTCATATATTATGGCCCATATCCCTATAATAACTTTGAATTAGTCACAGTACTCTCCAGTGGATGGAAAATGGGTTGCCATACTGGATAATTTCCCAAACACTTGCAATCTTGCAGAAAAAGTCAATAAAATATTAGAGTTTCAGTTTCTAGGTATGTAAATTGGGTAAATTGTTGTCACTACAGCCAGCATTCTATTGTCGGTTAATTTTAAAATTGTTATTATCACAAGTTATTGATGTCATAGTTAAATAATCAGATTTATTACTTTGCAAACTATTACTCTACTTGAAACAGTTCTTTTTATTACAATGGATTTTTCAGTAAAATAATGCTATGTTCCCTCCTATATGACTATGTATTTATACATTATGTTCTAGAAAAGCATTGTTTAGCAAGCAATGTGTAAATAATAATGTTATTTAATAAAATGACAGCACAGTATATTTAACAGAGGTTCTTACATTTTATTCTTCATACATACCCCAAGATTCAACTTGGAAACCTGTTCCCTAATAGAAATCGTCATCTTTACCATGACATTTTATCAAGCTCATTTTGAAATGTTGTTTCACATAAATTCCATAGTAATTTTATGGGCATAATAATTTTGATTTATTTATTGTGGTTTTATTTTAGGAGAACTAAAGGAGAAGTGGGGAAACAATACCATAATTAAACATATTAAAGGCACAAGAAAAGGTTAGCAAAAGAACATAATTTTCTGGGTTTTACAAATGACAAACCAGGTCACAGAACCCAGAAAATTATGTTCTTTAGCTAACCTATTCTTGTGCCTTTTAATGCAGCATAGATGTTCCTTTCAATTAGATTCAGTTAAGGGAACTTTAATTAGATAAGTTTTGTTTGTATCACTTTACAGATTTTGATTAGAGTACATCAGTGAGGCATGAGCCAGGTTAGATCTCTGCCCTCTAGCTGTGGTCTTAAATAAGCAGAGATAGCAGAAACACACAGAGAATGAAAGCTGCCATTTTCACCCTGTCATTTTTGAGAGAGGACTCTGGTGATTGGCTGCCATCATGCCATGCCATGTAGCAGGAATCCAGGATCTAGCAGCTGCCCTTTGGTGAAAGAATATTGCTGATTATGTCTTCATTTGGACATTTTCACATCATTGGAACTATAATATTGATATAGATATAAAAATGCAAATAAGGATTGGGTTAAGAATTGTGAACCAGCAGTAAAGAATGTGCAGGTGCCTGGAGTCTTCTTCCCAAAGGCACCAAGGAATATAACTGGGCCCAATCAGTGAGAGCACATGCACGAATGCCATGCCTGCAAACACACAGATAGCTATGTCAAACTTTCCCATAAATAGAATAGGGTGCTTCCGAGATTTCAAATCTCTCCTTGGGGGAGCTGACCATTCATGAGTTCCAAACATTGGTAAGAATTCTGAGATTCGGAACTTCTTAAATAGGGGAGGCCCCTAGACTACAGATTAAAGTCTCACCTAGGAGAGGATGCTCTCCCTGGGACCATGATTCCAATTGGGACTCCGGTCAGCTGTTGAATGGGACTTCCCAGACTTCTGCAAGGCAAGATATTGAGTTTCCCCTGGTTTGCTGAGTGATTGTACATATACTTTCATTTTTCCTCTATGTTATCTAATTAACCCATTTCTCTTTGTTATATTGTTATTACTCAACTACTGTGATTGCTTGATCTAAATTCTTACAAGTATTATCCATTTAGGTAAATAAAGCTCTCTTTTAGTTAGTATTCTGGGTTTCTGCCTTTTCCTTAGCAAAACAAAGATTTTACCCATATAAATTCCTGTTATAAAAGCCAACACATTTCTGGTATTTTGCATCAGCAGCCTGAGCAAACCAAAATACTCTGTGATTCCTAATTTTGTATGTCAACTTGGGTAGATTATGGTTTCCAGTTGTTTGGCAAGCAAGCACCAGCCTAATTATTGCTGTGGGAATATTTCCTGGATTTAAATCATTGATAAGTTGATTATATCTTTGGCTGATAACACCTACAATCAACTAAGGAGCTTTTCTTCAACAATGAGGAGTCTGATCCAGTCTGCTAAAGGCCTTAAAAGGAGAACTTATGATTTCAGCAGTCAAAAGGAAGAATCTCCATCTCTATTTCAGCCAGCCATCTCCTGGGAATTTCATCAAAAACCTTCATAGGAGTTCCCAGTTTGTTACTTGCCCTTTGGAATTTGAACTAGCTCATCCCCACCGTCATTCATGTGAGACAATTTCTATAAAAAAATGCCAAAATATTTACATTATATGTCACTTTTGTTTCACTGGAGGGCCTTTATTAATACAAGCTCTAACTGACAAAATATCAGATAAAAATAAGGATAGACAGAAGAGTTAAGCAATGCAGCTTTTCAAGTATACATCACTGACATTTGTAGAACTCTATACCCCAAAACTTCCAATTTTACATTTCTCAAATGCACATAGGACTTGCTAAATAAACCATATAATGAGGTGTAAGGAAAACTTGTATAAATTTCAAAAAATGGAAACCAATACAGAATATTATCTTTGCTCTCAGGTGTCAATGAAGAAAGGGTGGGTACAAAAAAATTTTCCACTTCTAATTATTTTTATGAGTATTTCCTCTGGCAGTTTTAACAGTTTCCCACCATTTGTTTGTAGTTTTATTATTTGGTACATGTAGGTTTGGGATTTATTTATGACCCCGATATCATTTTGAAATGACTTTCATTATCCTTGTTAATATTTTGCTCTTAAATCTACTTTATCTGATACTAATTTAATAATTTAACAATTCCAATTTTCTTTCAATAAATGTTAACATTGTATAACTTTATTTCATTTCAACTATTGTTTTAATTTAAAATGCATTTTGAAGGCTACATAGAATTGAGTAGTGGTTTTGAATTCTATCAGAGAATCTCTTCTTTTTAGTTTTTATTTATACTATGTACACTAATTATATTTGTTGATATGTTTAGATTTAATTATATCATATTGTTTTTTTTAATTTTAACATATATGTGTCTTATTTGTATTTAATAATTTTTAGCTATCATTTGGATTTATTAAACACACAATGCCACACTTTTATAGAAGAAAGCATTGCCTTACTTGTGCCTTGATTTTTGACTTCTCCTAGCTTCAACTCCACAGGCCAATAAATTTGCCTTTTTTCAGCCAAACCATTGTATGATATTTGTTTAGCAACTGGGAAACTATGACAGAGGTATTTAATGGTAAATGTGCATGATATATTCAACCTAGTCATAAATGTCTAGACATAAATTGACAAGTAGAGAGACAAACAGATATACATATATACAGATAAAGATATAGGAGAAGGGTGCTGATGGATATTATCTAGCTAGCTAGATAATAAAGATTTAATGATATAACAAATGAGACAATATGTGAAAAATATTAAATCTGGGTATCTGTGTAGTAAGTATATATGAGTTGCAGATACTTTGGGGCTCTAAAGTGATGTTAATATATATATTTATAATTTTAATGGTTATGTCTTCTGGTTTAATTGACACCTTTGTCAGTATATAATGACCTTCTTTGTCTCCTGTAAAAGACTTGACTTAAAGTCTATTTTATCTGGTATCAGTAGAGCTACCTTAGTTCTTTTTTTATTATTATTTATATGACATATTTTCTATCCTTTCACTTTCAATCTAGTTGTACCTTTGAACTTAGGTTGAGTCTCCTGTAAACAGAATATATTTGGGACATGGCTTTCCAATCCACCAATTTTAGCCTTTTGTATAGAGAGATTAATACATGTATTTTTTAAGTAACTAGTGCTATGCAGGACTTTTTCTACCATTTTGAAATTTGATCTGTGTAAGTCTTTTTTTTGTCCTCATTTGTTATTTGTTCCACTAATGCCTTATTTCATATTTATTGAATTTTGTGTATTATACCATTTTGAGGCTCTTCTCATTTCTTTCTGTATATATTTTTGATATATTTTGCTTTAAATTTGATTTGATATCAATGCAAATTTAACTGTAGACACATACAGCATTTTTATAGCACTTTGTACTGCCACCTTTTTATGTACTTGTTATAAATTCTATCTTTATATATTTTATGCTTAAGCCATAGGTTTATCATTATTATTATACATTTACTTTTTAGAAATTGTAGAAAGTTAAAAGTAGAGTTACATACAGAAATATACAAAATGATAGTACTGACATTTATAGTTAGTCATATGGTTACCTTTACCCATGGTTTTAATTTCTTTAAGTTTCTTAGATTCACGTCTAGTGTCCTTTCCTTTCACTATGAAGAACTCTTTTAGCATTGCTGGTAAGGAAGATCTAGTTGTGATGAATTACCTCAGCTTTTCTTTATCTGGTAAAGACATTTTTTATTAATTTTATTGAAACGTAATCAATCATGCAATTCATTGAAAGTGTATAATCAGTGGTATTTGGTATAAACAGAGTTGTGCAATCAGCACTATAATCAATATTAAAGCATTTTCATTAATATAAAAAAAGAAAAGAAATCAACAACAACAAAAATAAACTCAAACAATCCCTATCCCTTGTTAGTCACCTCTCAATCTCTCTATCCTTCCCCTCTCATTCATAACTGCTAATCTATTTCCATCTCTGTAATTTATTTCTATGTACATATTGTATAGAATGGGTTAAACAATATGCAGTACTTTTGTCTAGTTTCATTCAATTAACATGGTTTTTTTTATCAGTAATGGAAGTTTGTTAAAATATTACTATACACTTCTTCCATAAGTTTATTTTGGTTGTATTTTTGCCCATATATCAACCTGGTGTTAACCTCTTGTAATATTAACATACATTTTTCTGTTTCAGAAAAAAACATTTTATATATGCACTAGTAACCATTGTCTTAGTTTGCTTCAGGGCTGCAGATGCAAAGTACTGGATTTGTATTGGATTTTATAATTAGAATTTTACTAGAGGACAATCTTATAGTTCCTATGCTGTGAAATTTCCAAATCAAGGCACCATCAAAATTGCTTTTCCACTAAAGTCAGCTACTAATGATACTGGCATCATGCCATGTGGCAAGGCAAGATGACAGCTGATCTCTGCCAAGGCCTCTGCCCTCCCCTTAAGGCTCACCATCTCCCAAAGCTCAGCTGTGGGCCACAAGTCATATGGCTTGTCTCTATCCAGGCCTCCTCTTCAGCCTTGGCTGCACTGCTATCTCCTTGAGTTCAGCTGTGGACAATCAGGCATATGGCACTGCTCATCTCCTCACCTTGAGCTGTGCTATGGCTCTCAATTCAATTCCATTGATCAATGTATCTATCTTCATGCCAATACCATGCTGTTTTGACCACTGTGGGATTATAATACATGTCAGAGTAAGGAAATGTGAGTATTCCACTTTGTTCTTCTTTTTAGGATGTTTTTCGGCTTTTGGGGACCTGTTTTCCTTCCAAATAAGCCTGGTAATTCACATTTCTATTTCTATAAAGCAATTTGTTGGAATTCTGCTTGGAGTGGCATTAATCTATAAATCATTTTTGGTGGAATTAACATCTTCATGATGTTTATTCTTCCAATACTTGAACAAGGAATGTCCTTGCATTTGTTTAGGACTTCTTTAATTACTTTTATTCCTATTTGGTTGTGTCATCATCATTTTATGGGGCATCACTTTGCTGCACAGGATCCTGCACCTCTCCTCACTGTGCAGTTCTAGGTTGCCTTTTTTTCCCTTTCTTTAGCAGACAGTCCCAGGGATGGAACCTAGTTCCTCCATATGCTAAATGGGAGCTCAATTACTTGAACCACAGCTGCTTCCATTCTTTAAGTACTTTTAACAGTGTTTTGTAGTTTTGTGAATACCTTCCCTTGCATACCTGGTTAAATTAATTTCTAGATATTTTAGTCTTTTTCTTGTTATTGTAAATGGAATGTTCTCTTGATTTCCTCTTCAGCTTACCTGTTATTAGTGTAGAAAAACAATAATGATATTTCTGTATTGGTCTTGTATCCTGCTAATTTGCTGAAGTCATTATTACCTTTTGTGGTAGTTTGAGATTATTTTCTGAATCTGAAAAAGAGAAGGATTTTTTGAACAATTTTATTCCTGTGAGTGTGATACCCTTTGATTGCATTAAATTTGGTTGAAAGTCCTTTGATTAGATTACTTGATAAGATCATTTTAGGGTTCTAAATTGGACTACATCAGTGAGCTGTGACTCAGTTTCAGTTTCTGCCCCATTGCTGGGTCAGATATAAATGGAAACAAAGAGATAGACAGACCAACACAGGATAAAGGGAGCTGCCATGTTTGATACAATCATGTGTGAGAGGACTAGAAGATCATGTAAACACTAAGCCTGCAAGAGACTGGACTCATGGATCATCTCAAGAGAAGACAAATCTTATGCCAGGTTTACTTACAGTTGCAGAAACACAGGAACCATGGCAGAGATCAGTAGGCATCTTGCTTCCCCACATGGCAGATGACTTTGGTGAGATATCACCTTTTATGGTACACTGCTTTGGATTTTTCATGTCCTTGTAATTGTACATTTTACCTCAAATAATTCCCCTTTATGAAAGCCAAACAATGTCTAATACTTTGTATGGGACACCCTTTGACAAACTGAAACAGAAATTGAAAAAATGGTGCGGTTGTGCTGCTGCAATTCCCAAAAATGTTGGAACAGTTTTATAAATGGGTAAGGGGTATTTTTTGGAAGAATTGTGGGATGCTTGATAGAAAAAGCATAGATTGCTTTGAAGAGAATTTAGATAGGAATATGGACCCTACTATTATTTCCAGTGATGCCTTAGAAGGAAGTGATGAAACTATTATTGGAAACTGGAGGAAAGGCCATCTGTCTTTTAAAGTTGAAGAGAACTTAGTAAGATTGACTCTTGATGCAAAATGGAAGGCAGAGTTTGGAAATGATAACCTTGGACATGTAGCAGAGGATATTTCCAAAGTAAATGTGGGAAATGCAGACTGACTTCTCCTTGTAGCTTATATCTAAATGCAAGAGGAAAGAGATAAACTAAGAACTCAATTGTTGGGCACAAAGAAACCAGAGATTGATTTAGGAAATTCCAACTTCTGGAAAACAAGCCTCCAGAGGATAGTGACTCATGTCAAGACTTAACTAAACTTGGAACTTGTAAGTCAGTATTGGAAATGCAGTTATCAAGGAAAGACTTGCAGAAATGCTTACTGTCTGGTGGGTTGGAGCCCTGTTCCCTGCATGCTAAACAAAAAATTTTTTTTCAATAACTATATGAACCAAACTGCTGTCAATCTGCACTAAAGGTACAGGGAAGGGAGAGGTGGATAGGAAATGACTTCAAGAGGAAAACTTTGGAAGCTGAGGCCTGGAATTAAGATATCTTCCTGGGCCAAGAGGGGGACCACACCCATGTGTATGGAGAAGATGAATTTGCTAAAAGATTTAAAGAGGGTGAATGTTGAAGCCCAGTATTCAGGGAAATTTGGACACCCCAGGCTAGAGAAAAAGTGCAGCATTTCTTCCAAATGTTAGGAAGAGTCAGTTGCCACACCACCTCTCTGAGGGATGTGGGCCTGTTGCTCATAGACTTGGGATTATTAGGTCACCACCCCTCTGCTCTGAGGGGATTGAGCCAAAGCTTCTTTGATTAAGGACAGTCACATTGTGACCACACTGTTGTTAGTGGTTTGGGCCTGTATGCTAGATATTAGGGAGAAAGTTCCCAACACCTCATTATAGTAAAGGGGATGCATCTGTTCTCCAGAGATTGGAGAAAATATGGCCATCACACAAATTTTCTTGGAGGGTGAGATCTGTAGCTCAGTTGCCACCCAGATGTTTGAAAAGGGAGGTAGCAAAAGTTTAGGCATTAGTTAAGCCCATGGAGAGGGAGGTCCCCCATGAGGCACTGAGGAGAAAATAAACCCACCATTTTAAGGATGACTTTGAGAATTTGAAATCTATTGGAGTATGCCCTACAGATTTGCAGAACCCTTAGGAACCCATGAGTGTTTCCCTTCCAATTTTTCCTTATGATAATGCAAATGTTGATCCTATGTCTCTTCCTTGTTTGTATATTGAAAGCAGGTAATTTCTTTTGTAGGTTTCCCAGGTCTACAGTCAGAGGGGACTTTTGACCCAAGACAAACGGTATTCTTATAACTGAATTTACTGTGATTTTGTATTTAGCATTGTTACTAAAATGATTTAAGTCTTTTGAGAATAAGTCCTTTTGGGATTCAGAGGGTAGAGTGTGGCAGACTGAAATTATTTTATCAATCTCATAAAGAATATTATGATTGTAAACTAATATATTCTTCTCAGTGTGATAACCTTTGATTGCATTAAAATCAGTTGAGGCGTCTTTGATTAGATTACTTGATAAGATTGCTTAGGTCTTTAGGTTGGACTACATCAGTGAAGCTTGACTCAGTTTGAGTCCTTGCTCCCTTGATAGGTCTGATGTTAATGGAAACACACAGAGAAACAAACAGACAGACACATGAATAAGGGAGCTGCTACATTTGGTCTGGCCATATGATAGAGGAGTAGAGAATGGCTTAAAAATGAAGCCCCCAAAAGACTGACCCCACAGATCAGCTCAAGTGGACACAAATCCTATGCCAAGTTTGCCTATAGCTAGAATGGCAGACATACCAGCAGAGATAGGTGTCCATCTTAATTTCCCATAAGACCACTGGCTTTGGTGAGAATACTCATTTTATGGTGCCCATATTTGGACTTTTCACATCCTTGGAATTGTAGTTTTTACCCCTAAAAAATCCATTATATAAAAACCAACCAATTTCTGCTATCTTGCTCCAGAAGCCCTTTGGCAAACTAAAACAACTCTGCTAGCTTTAATCATAGATATTTTGAAATTTTCCAAATATTGGATCATTTCCTCTGTGAATAGTGAGAGTTTTATTTATTTATTTTTTCAATTTGGATGCCTTTTATTTCTTTTGCTTGCCTAATTGCTCTAGCTAGAACTTCTAGCACAATGTTGAATAACAGTTGTGGCAAAGGATGTTATCTTTTCCCCATTTTAGAGGGAAAGTTTTCACACTCTCCCATTAGGTATGGTGTTGGCTGTGGGATTTTCATATATGCCCTTTATCATATTGATGAGCTTTCCTTCTTTTCCTATCTTTGAAATGTTTTTATCAAGAAAGGATGCTGCAAATAATCAAATGCCATTTTTTTACTAAATGAGACAATCATGTGATTTTTGCCCTTCAAATTCTTAATGTGGTGTATTAATTTAATTTATTTTTAATTTATTTTTTATTTTTTAAAAGATACTTAGGATTACATAAATGTTACACAAAAAATATAGAGATTTCCATATGCCCCACTCCCCACACCTCTCACACCCTCCCACATAAACATTCTTCATTAGTGTGATGCATTCTTTGCAATTGATAAACACATCCTGGGGCTTTGCCATTAAGCATGGACCTTAGTTCACATTGTACTCTAGACTCTCTCCCACACAGTTCTGCATGTTATGTGATAATATAAAATGGCCTATATTTATCACTGTAACGTCACTCAGGATGATTCCCAAGTCCCCAAAAAGCCCCTGTATTACAAGTGTTTTCCTCTCTTCCTGCCCCCAGAGCCTCCAGTGGCCACTGGTTTACATCAATGTTGTCATTTTTCCATTTCTAGAATCACAATATGTCTGTAGTAGAATACCAGTAAGTCCACTCTAGTCCATACCTCTTCCCCCAATCCTGTGGATTGTTTGATGGTGATGTCCACCCCATCACCAATTGAGAGGGGGCTTGTATCCCATGGGGAAGATGGATGGGACTATCCTGCCTACAGATGCAGACTCTTTCCATTCCCTAGGGCAGCCGCTGTCCAATATCATCTCCCCATCAATTGTTCTGGGTGAGTCCCATGAGCTGTAGAGTAGGTTTTGCAACTTTGCCAAGGTTCCAGGCCCAGCTGGCACATGGAGATCCCACAGACTCAAGTCTCTGGATGTACACCTACAAATGCCAGCACTGAGTATAGATTTAAATAGAAGGGAAAGATGAGCCATGTGCAGGGAAAATATAATTGAGTCAACTCTCTCACTCTCAGGAGCACAAACTCCAAAGTAGGGTACACTGGCAAGGCACCAAATTCCAGAGCTGACGGCCCTGACCATAGGACTTGGGTGTCTCCAGAGCCCTCAGGAGCCTCATTATTTGGGTAGTATCCACTTTCGCAGTCTATGAGATCCTGCTGAGTTGTGCATAAGCGTTACCTCTGGGATGACCTCCCAACTCACTTTGAAGTCTCTTAGCCATATAAACTCATTTGTCTTAACCTTTTCCACCTTTTATTTGAGGTCTTTTTCCAGTTGCATTGCTAGTTGGTGCTTAGTAGTAATCCCTCTGTGCCAGGGAGCCTCATCCCCGGGAGTCATGTCCCATCCTGTGGGGAAGGTAATGCATTCATATGCTGAATTTGGCTTAATTGATTTTTTAAGTTGAATCACTCTTGTAGGAGGAGTAAAACCCACTTTATCGTGGTGTTGGTTTTATTTTGCTAGTATTTTTTTGATAATTTTTTTCCCCATGTTCATTAGTGATATTAGTCTGTAATTTTCTTTTCTTGTAGTATCTTTATCTGACTCTGATATTAGGATCACTTTGGCTTCATAAAATATGATGGGTAATTTTACCCTACTTTTAATTTTTGAAAGATTTTAAGCAGAACTGATATTATTATTCTCAAAATGTTTGGTAGAACTCACGGGTGGTCATCTGCTACGATCTTTTCTTTGTTGGTAGATTTTAATTACTGTTTCAATTCCTTTACTCATGATTAGTTTACTCATTTCCTGTATTTCTTGTATATCTAATGTAAGTTGTTTCTGTATATCTAGGAATTTGTTCATTTCAATTTGTTATATCATTTATTGGCATACAGTTTCTCATAATAACCTCTTATGATCATTTTTATTTATGTGGTGCCAGTCATAAAGCCAACATTTTAATTTATGCTTTTATTTATTCACATCTTCTCTCTTCTTTTATTTGTTAGTAAAGCTAAGGGCTTGCCAATTTTATTGATCTTCTCAAAGAACTACATTTTGGTTTCATTGAGTTTCTCTTGATTTTCTTTTGTTCTTGATTTTGTGTTTTTCACTTTAATGCTTGCTATTTCTTTCTTCTTGCCTTGGGATTGCTCTTTATTTCTAGTCCTCCAGATGATCAGTTATCTCTTTGATTATAACTCTTTCTTTTTTTTTACTATAGGCATTTATGGCTATAAATTTCACTCTCAGCACTTCCTTCCCTGCATTCTATAAGCTTAGATAAGCTGTATTCTCATTTTCATTCACCTCAAGGTATTTACTAACCTAGGTTACCCAAAATACATAAAGCATGCTCTGGCAAAATTGAAAGGAGAAATAGATATCTCTAAAATAATAGTTGGAGACTGTGACACACCATTCAGATAAATAAATAGAACAACTAGAAAGAAGACCAGCCAAGGAGACATAAAAATTGAACCATGTGATAAATGAGCTGATCTTCACAGATATATACACAGAATTGCATGCTAACTCAGCAGGTTATACATCCTTCTCATGTGCTCATGGATTTTTCTCCAGGATAGACTACATGTTGGGCCACAACACAGATCTTAATAAATTCAAGAAGATTGAAATACACCTTCAATATACAAAACACCTTCTCTAATCAAAATGAAAAAAGCTGGAAATCAATTTTAGGAGGGGAAGGGGGAAACTTGCAAATATATGGATGCCAAACAACACACTCCTAAGCAATCAGTGGGTCAGGGAAGAAAGAGCAAGATAAATCAATGTATTTCATTTCTTTATCCACGTTGTCCTTCAAATCCATGATTTGATTTAGATTTGCATGAACATCTGTTTTGCTAAGGAAGAGGCAAAAACTCTAAATGTTATGCAAAGGCAGCTTTACTCAATCAAATGAGTTTCAGGTTATAGTAAATGATTATATCAATTGAACAATCACAAATAAAGAAGAGCAATTAATTATAGGAAGAATGAAAGTATATACAATCACTCACCAAATCAAGGGAAAATACAACATCTGATCTCTCATGTGGCTGGGGAGCCCCTTTGCAGCTGATCAGAGTCCTAGTTGGAAAAAGAGTCCCAGGCAGAATGTCCCTTCTTGGGTGAGGCTCCAACTGGAAGCTTAGGTGCTATTCCTTTTGATCAATTGATTTCTCATTTTTGGTTTTAGTTGTCTTAAGTTTTAAGATTTACATCCTTTATCAACCTATGAGACAATATTATATTTTTGTGCTTCAACATCCAAAATTAATTGAAGGATTCCAGGAAGAATAATGTATTATATTAACACAGATGTAGCATTCCTGATGCTTTTCTTTCATTAAAGGTATTCCAGTATTCTTTCTGATATCATTTTTCTTCATTTTAATAACTTATTTAGCCATTGATACCAGTCTGCTAGCAATAAATTCCTCTATTTACTTTATCTGACAATGTCTTGATTTCACTTCAGTCCTGTAGTAGTCAGGAAACTCCAGAAACAACAGGGAGACTGGTAGGTATGAACTTCACTGAGCAAACTCCTATCTGGATTCTCTAATAAAGGTGATGTTGAAGTCCTTAGTCTGAATACCCAAGGGGAAAATGCCTGGTTGGAAATTCCTGCAAGAGCCTGCATTCATGTTGAGGCAGAGATAGAACCCACAATTCTCATTTGTAAAACCTCAAACTGATTGGGTGAGGAGATTACCCAAATTGCTATAGGCAATATTTTTTATTATGGATGCAATTAACTGATTGTAATGCAAATCCCACCTAAAATAAAACTTCACAGTAACTAAGTAAGACAGTGTTGGGCCAAACAACTAGACAAAATAACTTGGGCAAACTGACCCATGAAATTAGCCATCACATTCCTGAAGGATCTTTTTGCTTATAAAAATTCTGAATCAACCATCATTTTCTTTCAGCTATTTAAACATTGTTTCCACTTCCTTTTGGCCTCCATGGATACTGATGAGTATATAATGTGACATTTTTCTTTGGTTGCTTTCAAGATTTTTCCCTTTTTTTAAGAATATGGAAGTTTTTTTATGATGTGCTAGGCATGTATATCTTTGTTATCATCCTTGCTTAAAAGTGCCTTAGCTTCTGGAAATGATCATTGTTTTTTTTCTCCTAAATTGGGCACATTAAAGCATAATTCCTTCAATTTTCTTTTTTCCCACTGTATTCTTTCTCCTATCCTTTTGGGTTTCCTGTGATATGAATGTAATACCTTTTATTACTGCCACAGGTCTTTAAGACTCCGTTCATTTATATATTTTTTGAATACTTTGCATCTCTCTGATTAAACTGGGATAATTTCTATTTATCTGTCTCTAATATTTTGACATTTCATCTGTGATCTCCATATTTTTTTGCAGCCTAATAATTTGTTTTTGAGCTAATATATTTTTTCAGGTCCAAAATTCCCCTTTGATTCCTCCTATTTTTCCTTGGTTTTTATAATATCCATTAATTTCAATAATGTGTGCCCTTACCTATTTGTGCTTTTTGTATAACTGCTGCTTTAAATTCTTTGTCATATAGTTCCAACATTTATGTCACCTTAGCATCAACATTTAAAAAATGTTCTTTTCCTTTACTGGTTGATGTTTACCTTGTTCTTTATATTTCAATTGTTTAATAATATGATTCTGGGCCTTGTTAAATACTATGGAGAATACTGAAATTTTTGAAGTCAAAAGAATGCTCTTACTTCTATTTATGGTGCAAGTTCTGACCAGACTGCATTGCAAGAATCTGAATATAAAAATTGGGTGAGTTTTAAGGTTTTACTTATGTATTAGTCAGCCAAAGGGGTGCTGATGAAAAATACCAGACATCTTTTGGGTTTTATAAAGGGTATTTATTGGGGTAGAAGCTTATGGTTACAAGGACCTAAAAAGTTCAACTCAAGGTACCACTAGAGGTATTTTCTCACCCATAGTCTGTTGCCATGTGTTGATGCAAGATGGCAGGCAATGTCTGCAAGGGTTCATGTCTTCTTTCTCTTAAAACTCTGTGCACACAGTTTCTTTTAATCTCAGTTGTAGGCTGGAGAACTTGTCTCTTTTCCAGGGGATTGTTTCTTTCTGGGGCTGTTGCTCTGGTATCTTCACAAGGTCAGCTGTAAACTATCAGGTGAGTGTCTCATCTCTCTTTGGGGCTTCAATATCAAAGCTTAGTTCTCTCCTCTGCTGCATCTTTTTCAGTGTTCTCTTTTGTATCCACTTCTGTGTGAGAGTCTATTTTATTAGCCCACCGAACAGTTGAGACTAAACATTGAGTCGCATTCTAATGACATGGTTGAATCAAAGTCCTAATCTTGATTTACTAAAGCAAAAGTGAAACTTCTGAATTTAATACAACCAAAGGGGTATCACACACAGAGAAATTGACCAGCTTACAAACACAATCAATATCTCTTTGTGGAATTCATAAATAATATCAAACTGTCACAATTTAATTTTATTAATATGTATTTCATTTAGCAAATTCCATGATGCTTTCATAAAATAGGAATTTTACTTGATTCTTTCATATCAGATATAAATTATGCTATACAGAATAAAATGAAAGCATTAAGCAAGGCAAATATCAAATATGTATAATTATTACTTTATTTCCTTCCTCAAGTGTGCATGGATTTATCTACTCTGCCTAAATCTAAGTAACAGTTATTTGAGCAATTAATTCTATGAATAACAATGGAAAGTTATAGAAAACACATATTGGGACATTGCCGATTTTGGAAAATCTGCATGACCTCATATTTTGGCATATCAAAGTGCTTATAGCTTCTAGATTTGGAGGCAATGCTACATATGAAAATGCTATTATTTGATAAAGCTTGGATGATGACTAAAAGAGCAATTTCAGTCCAGATGTATATAGATCAGTGAGCCTTTTAATAATATAAACATACTTACTATTGATGGGATCCCTGAACTTATTCATAAAGAATGTTCAGAAGGTGGTTAATAGGAAGAGAGAAGAAATTGAATGCTAGAGTATGAATAGTGAAGAAATGCAGAATCAGTGTAAATTACCTTTTATACTAGAACACAATTAAATGTGACCACCAGCCTGGGGAAACATTTGGGGGGAAGTAACAGGAATACATAGAGTTGATGTATATTGTGGAAAAGATTAAACATTATTGTTGATTTGAAAGTGTGTATAACTTATGCAGTAGTTCAGAGAAGGTTTTGATTTCTAAGGAGACAGAATGACAAAATCAAGGAAAAATGATGAGCAACATAAAGTCAGAAGTGACAGCTCTCTATTCACAATGAATCCAAGTGGTAAGCTTCATGAATAAGAAGAGCCTGATGTTGACAGTTTTAAACTGGGTAGCTAGGAAACATTGATATTACTCTTAAAAATATAGGGTAACCTATAAGAGGTTTTATGCATGTTTGCATGTGGTAGAGGATGATAATTTCTGTGTTGAACATGCTGACATTAAGATAATAATATTCTTAAATTAGATAACTAAGGCCTGAAATTCAGATATGCAAATAAGCTAATTAAACGGACAGGGGAAAATGACAATTCATATGGTCCCATGAAAAGTGGTGACATGGAGAAATGTAGAGTAAATGGAAATCAAATTTGAAGAAGAGGAAAAGTGAAATGATAAGGTTAACAAGGCATACGAGGATAAGAAGGGAGGCAATTAAGGTAAAGAAAGTAAGAGGGATATCTACAGATGGTTTTAAATACATATACACATATAAATAAAAACAGATATAGATGTAAAAATATAAAAATAAAAATGATATAGATGATAGCTATAGATACAGATACAGACATAGATATAGATATATAGATATAGACATAGACATAGATATAGGTTTGCTAATGGCTGCCAATATGGACATAGGTAACGTTACCACAGATACTATATTTACATAAGAAAGGTGCATTTTTACCACTAATACCACTGCTATTAACAGTTCTCTGTTTTGCTCTCAGAATTGCTATATTTGCATGATTTTTTTTTAATTTTCCCAGTGGACAGAGATAGATGTAATAAACGCATGGACATAACAATAATTAAATGATGTGTCTGTGGGCATATGTGTACCTTTATATGTGCACGTGTGTGTGTATTATATAGACAGATATCTAAATGTAGATGTTCTTTTGATAAATTCTTCCAATTCTTCCTATGGATTCAATCAAAGTAGAGTGCTAAATAAGTTCTTTTTCACTATTATGTTTGCTGTAACATAAAACTTTTTCAGAGCTCCTTTAACCTCTGTGTTTCTCAAGCTGTAGATTATGGGATTTATCATTGGGGTGATAATCATATACAGCATTGAAATGAGTCTGTCTCTGGCTGGGGAGTGTTGACTGGAGGAGGGACACAAATAAGTAAATAGTGTTGTGCCATAAAACAGACAGACCACAATGAGGTGAGAAGTGCATGTGGAGAAGGCTTTGCGCTTCCCTTCGGCTGACTGGATCTTTACGATGATAGATATGATGTAGATATAAGAAATAAGGGTGATCAGAAAGGCACTGATCCCCAAGATCCCTCCTACCACTAAAACAAGCATCTTTGCCAAATACGTGAAAGAAAAGGAGAGCTCCACCACTGGTGGGATGTCACAATAATACTGATTAACCTGATGGGACTTACAGAAAGACAGGTGGAAGGTGAACACAGTATGTAGAAGGGAATGAAGAAATCCTACTGCTCAGGTTCCAGCTGTCAACTGGGCGCAGCATACCTTGGTCATGATAAGGGTGTAATGAAGGGGGAAACATATGGCCACATACTGGTCATAAGCCATGAGGGAAAGCAGGAATACCTCAGTCCCTGCCAGGGCTACCAGGAAATAAGCCTACAAAGCACACCCAACAATAGAAATGTTTTGCTTCTCAGTCAGGAAATTCTCAAGCATCTTGGGGATAATACCCGATGGGCAGGATATGTCTAAGAGGGACAGATTTGCCAAGAAGTAATACGTGGGTGTGTGGAGCTTCTTCTAAGTTCCAATAGTCAGGAGAATGGTGCAGTTTCCCAACAAGGTGACCTGATAAATGACAGTCAAAAATAGAAAGAGAGGATAGCGCACGTCAGTGAGATTAAAGAGCCCTAAGAGGGAAAACTCCTTCATGGTCGTGAGATTGTAGATGTCCATCTCCTCTCTCCAAACAGGTCTTTCTGGAGCAAATGAAACAAACATACAAAGGTTAGGGTAAAAAATCTAGGTGCTTAGTGAAGATCAACACATGGAAAATAGTTTGGTCCCGGTGGAGGTTGAATTGGGTTAGCTCTATTTTCATTAGAGATTTCAAATTATTAGAAATACTGATAAAAATATCTCATCATTTATGATAATTATAGAAATTCATCTCAGGTCTTTAATAAGAAGATGAAACTGTTTTTGATCCTTCAGGAGCCTTTGTGTTTTCTCATTTCAGTGAAGTTGATGGTCCATCCTCCACATTGCTTAGGTACTTTCCATTTTTGCCTTGTATTACCTCATTGATTGCAGTTCTATGCACTGTTTAAACATTAAGTTCAATTAAGAGAGACAATGTATATTATTCTTGAATGTAAATTTTAATGACGGTGGGAAATAGCAAGCACATAGTGAAATACTTGTATGTAATTTTTCAGTGACATACAAATGAATCAAGTGTTACCTGGTTTGACAAAGTGTTTCCATTGGAAAGCAATAAATATGTCAATAATTCTATAATTCAAAATCATAATCATTTAAAAATGAAGAGTAACGTTATATTCTCAAAATATAAACTTAACACAAATTAAATTATGCCTATAAAATAGAAATGAAATTTAGTTGGGAGTGTCTGAATTTGAACCCAACAAAAACAGGCCTATTATCATGTATATTCAAATCCCTTTCCCATTAGAATTTCAATATTTGAGTACATTTCATTTAAAATTTGTATATGAAAGCTCATATTGTTTTAATTTACCCTTGTTTTCCATTCTAATTACATTCAGCATACCAGAGAGCCCAGTTATCACAAAGTTTATGATTTTTTACAATAATAATTAATTTCAATGAATGTAGGTAAGTTGAAAATTATGTAGAACTTTTTCAGATACTTTAAAAACTAATATATTCTTTTTTAAAAAACATCACGTGTAGGCCAGAAACTCCAAACAGAAAATATGTTTAGAATATAAAATGCCAAAATTACTCTATGGTTCCCCTAAACTTATTCTCACCGCTCATTTCTTAACCTGGTAGTAATTTTCAATGATGTTTGGCTCAGATAAAATGTGTAGCATAAATAATGCAAATTATAAATAATGATTTCTTCAAACAAATGAAATTATTATTTTCTGCCATGTTTTTATTTTTCCCCAGAAAGTTTTAAATAAGAATTGCCAAGATTAATTGGAAGTCATTAATATTCTTTCCTTAGTGGCACTATTACTATTTCTATTATTTCCTTCCTTTAAACAGCAGCATCTCTGTGTCCTACTTGAGAAAAAACAAACTTTTGACTGATGCTCTGTAAATAATGAAACTTTTGAAAGAAAATTATGACACTAAGCACATAATGCTTGGATAAAATTATTCAATGAACAAAAGATTGCTCAAATGAGTGAATAAAGAAAATACTAGAACAAAAATATCTGCAGTGTTTAATATCAAGTTCTCAAATATTCAAGATTCTGTCAAGTATTGAATATCATAGTAATTCATTGAAAAATAATAGTGTATATGAGAAATTAAAGGAAGTTTGTAGATAAACAGTTATTTTGAAAAAATATTACAATTTATGTAGTAATTTTAAACATACTCATTTAACTTTATAACCACACTTTATTTATTTATTTATTTATTTATTTTATATATATATTTTTTATTGTGGGTAAAAATCAAATTTTTCACAATACATACAAGTATTTGTAAAATGATATATAAAAACATATGCATATATGTGCATTTGTTTACATAAATGTTATTTTATATATGTATATGTATGCCTTTTTAAAGGTGTATAACCACACTTTAAAGTTGACTTATTTTTTCTATACAAGGTTTAAGAGAAATAAGCCAAAGACTTCCTGTTAAAAACACATTCATGGGATATACTGAGGCTACATGACCAACATGTATTGTGAAAAAATGACTATAATAGATTTCCCTAAATTTTGCCATTGAATGTTTATGTTTCCCAAGCCAAATTTTTGGTATTGGCATATAAAATGCAGAATTTGTTCATGTGGTAAGGAATATATGTTAACAAACCCCTCATCCTGATGCAAGTATAACTAAATCCCAGACTTTACCCTTATATTTAGAAAAATAAAAGTGATTTTTTTTTGAGGTACTGGGGTCCAGGGAATGAACCTGGGACCTCATGTATGGGGAGCCAGTGTGCAACCTCTGAGCCACATCAGCTTCCCTGAGTTGGTTTTTTTCAATTGTTTTGCTTGTTGTTTGTTTTTGTTATTTTCAGGAGGTACCAGGAACCAATCCCAGGACCTCCAATGTGGGAGGTGGGAGCTTAACCGCTTGAGCCACATACACTCCTAGATATTTTTAAAATAATATATTGCTGAGGAAAACTTTTCATAACCTTCTTTATTAAGAGAATGGATCAAAAGCTAATATGCTCCACAAGATTGAAAAAACAAAAAGAATAAAAAAGCTAATATGCTCTAGAATTAGAAAAATTCTCATCCAATGAAATCTCTACCTACTTTGTGGGATTGCTTGGTGTGAATATTAGCAAGTGAATTCAAGAATTGTATATGTTGAAGTAAGCTCTTTTCATATTCACAAACATCAAACCATTTAAGGAGGATCCATAGCTAGGGTCCTTTGGCTAAGATTAGCCTTACATTGGAAATTAAGGAGGAATTAATTTTTTTCTGTGACTTACATATTTACAAATGGTCAAAGACAAACATCATAATTGAAGATTGTCTCTGTAGCAAATAGTTATTTCAGGTTTCCATAAAATTAAAAAGAAAATGAGTTCATTAAACAAAATTACTACTGCTAGATGTTAGATCTTATGGTAATTCAGAGAAAATTTTATATGATACATTAATATCAAGGAAGTATCATGATTAAAATTTATTAATAAATTGGTTTTTAAATTGTATTTTTAAAATACTGCTAAAGAACTGTTCTTTCACCTTCCTTTTCAACACAATGACTGATAGCTGATAAACTAGAGAAATCATAAAAGTCCTTCTAGAGTATAGTCTGTCCCTGTGCTTTTTGACATCCTTCTTGACTAATAGGGTTCATAGACCAGAATAAATAGGAAATATTAAACACAGTACTAGGTTCAGAAACACACTTTAGATACAACAGAAATTTGCATGCAAGGGCATTGGAGATCTGCCTGTGCATATGCACATTTTTTTTTTAATCTCAAACCTTTTCTATGCATTTATTTAGCCAACCAAGCTAATATTAAAAACACATACTTTGCCTTACCTAATTAATATTTGGTTTCAACAAGTTCCTTAGATGTGTAAATTTTCACAACATATTATCACCTAATTGTTTATTTTACCTTAGACAATCCAGACTTTAGAAAAGTATTTTCTTGCTTTTTCAGTTTCAGAGATTTAATTACCAATCTGAAGTTTCAACACGATGAAAGTAAAATGATCCAGTCAACAATGTTAGAGAGTTCGTAATGTGATTTGTACTGTAATTTATATCAAGCCCACTTTCCCCTTTGGAAAAGCAACTGTTAGAACTCTAGAGGGAATATGCTTCTCTTCTTGGAAAAAAAAATGTTTACCAACCAAATAAGGGACTTTCATTTTATAACTGATGAACTTAATATGTTGAAAAAAAAATCTTAATTGAGCCTGAGTGACAATTTTGTTCCTTTTCATGTTCCACAGTATGATACAAGAAAAGTTTGTCCAGGAATTGTTTGACCAGACAAAAGTAAACAATGAATTGATGTTATTAGTATACTTTTTTCTGTAACCAGAAAAAAATTGCAATAATATATGATTATGCAATCAACTTGCTATAAATTTGCATTTTTATTATAGAAAGATAAATTTTAACAATCTTTTTAATGTATTATTACACCCTTTTATGTTGTTGACACTATGAACCATGCACATGAAAAATGGTGTTGTTACAATCCTTTAGATCCACATGAATGGGTTTTTTGATGTTATTTTAACATGTAATTCTTAAATAGATTTTCCAGCAGTGAATTACCAATAACCATATAAAACATTATAAATTAATTGGTTTTAATTAAAATCACATACACTTAAATATATATTTTAAGAACTCAGAAGTTCATCCTAATTCTTCTATTTCCAATTAAGCATCAATAAAATACCTCAATGTATACTTCCATATATCCCCATTCTATTTTTATAGTTCTTATTTCCCATATATTTCATTTTCCCAGTGAAAATCCTGGTACCCAATGATTTTACTACATTTAATCATTTTCTATAGTCTATACTAAAATTTCCTTACTTTTATAATTACTTCACTGGTGCTACTACCCCTAAGGAAAAAAGTTCCAAATTACTTTGCAGTCCATTTTTTTTTAATATATATGTCACTAAATTTAAATGGCAGACGTGGGCAGCCATCTTGCTCCAACATGTGGCAATAGACTTTGATGAAGAGAGTAACTTATTCCTTATGGCCTAGTAACTGTAAACTTCTACCCCAAATAAACACACTTTATTAAAGCCAACCTATTTCTGGTATTTGGCATCAGCCTCCTTTGACTGACTAATTCATATGTCTTTGTAAATTTTCCAGATAAAATGTTGGCTTAAGTAAAAAATGACCATAAAAACAACGACCCTAGGAATAATATGCCTCATGTTCTACGTACAAACCCTCATTTCTAGTCAATTTCCCCAATACTGCAGAAAGAGCTGAAACATTTACTCATGAATGTGATTCTTTTGGGAATTTGTCGTCTATTCATATTTAACCATAGTAATTTGACTGAATGTGCTTTATGTGTTTATGCTTGTCCTTTGTTCATTTTTTTTTTTATCTCTGTGATGATTTGGAAGATTTGTATTGTCTTTTTAGCTCCTCACAAGGTTTTTTTTTTCCTTGTACATTTATGAAAGAGCTTTTGATCTCTATTTCTTTGCATGTCACCTCTATGCTTCAGGCTGCAGACAACAGAGATGGACACTTTATTATGAAATATAAGGACTTGCCTACATGTTCCTCCTAACTGATTTTAAGTCTCCTTCTCCTCTTCACTGTTGGAATGTGGTTGTTTAGTGAATTTGGAATCATGATACTCTTGAATAAAAGAACATTCCCCAAAATGTTGCTAATGCAAAATAGGCTTTATTTTTCTGCCACACTAATGATTGCAGAATTGAAATGTCAGTTCCAAACTTTGCCAGGGAACCATACTTTTTAACACTTTATCTTCAGTGATCTGAGCACTTGGCTCTGGTTCCCCAAGTGTATAAATGAGCACAGCAGTGCCCAGCATTTCATCATGGTCCAGACTCCCGGAAAGGAAAAGATAGAAGTCGTTGGGGCAGAAGAGTAAGTGTGTTCCTAGTCAAGCCCCTAGTTAGAATTTTTCCTGAAATAAGCTCCAAACGATTCCACTTAATCTATATTTGAAAAAGTTGAGTTAAATGGTTTCATCCACCCTCATTCCCTCCTCTAGCAAGACTGGGAAGCACTGCTTTAATTTCAGACAACTCCTAGGAAGGCAAATAGCTGTGCCAGACATTACATATATTGTCACTTATTTTCATTAATGTCATGTATAAAATAGCATGTTATTTTGAAAATTAAGTATCCTTAAAGTATATGTATTGATACTTACATGGAAGTATTTGAACCTCATCAGGCTTATTTAAAATCTTCTCTAACACTGAATTTTCATTTGTTGTTTGGCAAATTACTAATTATCTATCAATATTTATTCTATGTTCTGTTGGGGGTATCTCTCATCAAAATGATATGAGCGCACAAAACTTTCTTGCTAGACAATCCAATTTCCAGCATCTCTTGTAGCTAAGTGGAGAAATATGATGTTAAGCTAATGAGATTTTAGTGGATGTGATCAAACATCTTAGTCATAATCACATAAGAAAGGTGATTGATGTTTTCATTCTCTTTTACTTTGGCCAGGCAAGAACTATGTTGAATGAAATAAGCCAAACAAAAAAAGGACAAATATTTATGCCCCCCCCTAATATGAACTAAATATGATGAGTAAATTCATGGAGTTAAAATCTAGAGTATAGTTTACTAAGAGATAGAATGAAGTTTGAAAATGGGGAGTTGATGCATAATTGATTAGTGGATGTGGAATTTTAGTAAGGTTGATTGTAATGTGTGGAAATGGAGGAAGTCAATGGTAACATATTATAGTGAGTATAACTAACACTGCTGATTTATAAATGTGATTGTGGCCAAATGTCGTAGTGTAGGAATATACATGTCAATTGAAAGAAAGTCAGAGAATAATCTAGGGACTGTATAACATAATGAACTTGGTGGTGGATGAAGACTGCTGTTAATAGAACAAAGAAAAGAATGTTCTTCTATGAACTAGAACAAGTGTATGTCACTATTACAAGATATTGAAAATATGGTGATACATGTGTAAAATACAACTAATGGCAATTATTGACTATAGTTAACAGTAATATTTTAATATTTTTGCATCAGTGGCAAAGAAGGTACTTTATCTAAGAGACAACAATACGCAATATAAGGGTTATGGGATTTTTCCTTTTGGACTAATGAAAATATTCTAAAATTGACTGAGGGGTGATGACAGTACAACTCCTTGATGAAACTGAGAGTGACTAATTTTACATGTTGGATGGATTGTGCAAGTTATGGAACTACATAACACAGCAAACCCTGTGGTGGAAGATGGACTGTAGCTAACACAAAATTATGAGAGTGTTCACTCATGAAATATAATAAATTTACAATACTAATACATGGTGTTAATAATGTGGTGGCTGAAGGGAAAATACAACAAATATAAGCTATGGACTATAGTTAGCAGTAACATTTTGATGAAGTTCTTTCATCATTTGTAACAAATGTACCAATACAATGCAAGGTGGTTGGTAGGGGAGTGACGTATGGGAATCCTGCACATTATGCATGCATATTTTGTAAATCACAATTTCTCTAATTAAATATATATATAAAGTTCTGATTTTTTAGTGTTTTAATGAGTAGAAATAATAATTGACCTATTAATTAAATAAAGTGGGCAAAATCCAAGGATATGGGTTTAAAATTAAATGTGATATTTCCTATAAAATGGTGTGAACAGGCCTTGGTGCATAAAGATCTAAATATATTTCTTATAATTAATAAACATTTTATAAAATAAAGGTGGAATAACAGGTCTTAGTTTATCTTACAAGCATGACATTCCTAATTGTTTTGGCACAAATCATCAAGCAAAATAGTGCAGCATCCATGGTTTTATATAAAATAAACACAGTTCTCCACTTGGTTGAAGGGGAGAATATCACATTTCTAGAGGAAATGACAAAGGCTGTATCCTCACCCAAAATCAGTGCTTTGCAATCCAAGGGACCTAGTAAAGACAGTTTCCTCAGATGGAGAAACATTATTTGAAGGAAGAGGTAGGTTTTTAGGATGTTAGATTGATGAAAGTAAGGAGTCCGTGGAGTATGAAAGACAAAAATTGGATTCATCTGTTCGGGAACCTGATCTCTTGGGAACAATCAGCAGGATTTTTTTATCTATCTAGGCTAGAGTCCCAAGGGATATAACAGACCAGCAGTTGGAGTAAGAAGATACAATTGTGCCTCACGAGCAGTTATAAAGAAGCTGTAAATACCTCCTCTGTGGCTCTGCCTCAGCTTGTGCAACCTCGGGCTAGATGGTGCATGGTGGTTTCTCTGGGACTCTAGATCTGGCTGGGGGACCAATGCCTGACTCCTTTTTGCTGCCTTGTCTGGGGATAGAGTTTCACTCTCCATCATCAAACACTCAGGGAGGAATTTGGATTCCTCAGGGAGGAATTTGGATTTCCACCTGTAGAACTTCCTTTCTAAGAAACCCTCCAGGCAAGGAGGACAACCAAGTAGATATTGCAGGAAGGGGTTTTGTTGAATGGCATCTGAGAGCTTTTATCAAAGGTTTTCTGAGAGCTAATTCAGTGTAGTCCAGGAAAGAGAGATATCCTTGTTTGTTACCCTCCTTGATTAATTAACATTTTATATTAATTATATTTTTAAAAGGAAGACTCTATTGAATTCACCAATGCAGATTTCATTGATAACCATTAAAAATGGTTTTGGAAACTCAGTTAGAGTAAGGAATTTGTGGCATAAAGTTGATGCAGGAAGATCAGATCTGTCCAAGTGGCTTTGCAGTGAAGGAAAGTAGGGAAAATTGGGGTATTAGAAGTGAATATATATGCAATGAAGTGAGGGCATTTCTTTTTTTATTTTCAAGACAAGATACATTTGAGCATGCTTGTATAATGATGGAAAAGTTCCAGTCCACAACAGGAAGATAAGATGCTGCCATATTAATACATGATACATTCACTTTCATATTGGGTATTTTTCTCATTTTGCTTAGATTTGTTTCTAAAAGTTGCATTACCCTCTGCCACTATTTGAAAGGATTTTTTTCTTTATGATTACACTACCTGTCACCTTCATACATTTCACAAGCTTATTTGAATCAATATCTCTCTATGTGGAATGAAATTATAACTATAGGTTACTTCTTCCTCCATACATTTTTTACAAGTGTAGTAATATATTTTATTTTATTTCCAAGTCTTTTTTATCATATCATTAATCCACATAGATATAATTAAATTGCTATGTTCCATTTTCTCTCAGAATTTACATTTAAATATTCCCTTCAACTTTGTCTATTATCATTCTTTGCAAACAACTACATTTATTCTGATTTAATTCTCCCTGCTATTTTTAAAAATTTATTGAAGTATGTCACTCATACATGAACATACATAAACAATAAGTGTATAGCAATAGTTGTGAACTTACAAAACAAACATACATATCATACAGGGCTTTCATACTTCACCATAACATCAATAGCTTGCGTTGGTCTCAAACACTTTAACTAATGATTAAAGACAATCCACAAAATATTACTACTAACCAAAGTATTTTCCCCAGCCCACCTCACCATCATTATTATTTTTATATCATTAACACATGAACATACATAAACAGTAAGTGTATAGTAAATGTGAACTTACAAAGCAAATATTCATAACATCTTACAGGGGTCCCACACATCAACCCTCCACCTACACCTTGCATTGTATTGAGACATTTGTTGCAAATTATGAAAGAATATTGTCAAAATCTTACTACAAATTATAGTTTTAATCTTACATTTGGTCTATTTTTCCCCCAATGACAGTATTAATATTTTTTAAATACATTTTTATGACAGAAGTTGTAAACTTACAAAACAACCATGCACATGTGCAGAATTCCCAAACAACACCCCTCTATCAACACATCACACCATTGTGGAATATTTGCTACAGATTATGAGATAATATCATCAGATTATTACCAGTTCCATAGCATATATTTGGTACACATTTTCCATACTCCCCCATTATGAACACATTTGACATAGATGCAATAATATTACATTATTACTGTTAACCACAGTCCATAGATCACTCCAGTTGTGTTTTTTGCATGGTTCTTCACATTCCCACCACCCTACAATAATGACGTACATCTGCTCAAGCTCTCAAAGGAGACTCTTGCCTCTGTACCAAAACCACAATTCTCATCCACTTCCATGTTTACTCTTCAGTTCCTAGATTATTCTCTAGCTTTCTGTCAATTGGCATTTACATAACTAGACTATCATTTTCAGCCACATCGACATTTATAAACCAGCTGTTACTTACTGTAATGTGTTACCATCTACTCTGTACATTTCCACAATTTTAGAGTAAACCTAATTAAAACTTCTACATACATTATATATCTTTAGTCCATCTCAGTCCTCCTCTTATCTCCTTTAAGAATCCACCACCTACCACCAGGTCTTGAAGATATTTTCCAAAATTTTCTTCTAGAAGCATTATGGTTCTTGCTTTTATATTTAGGTTTTTTATTCATTTTGAGTTAATTTTTATATGAGGTGTGACATAGGGGTCCTCTTCCCTTCTTTTGCTATGGATTTCCAGTTTACTCAGCACCATTTGTTAAATGGACTGTTCTGCTTGAGCTATGTAGGTTTGACAGGTTAGTAAAAAATCACTTCTGAACCATCAGTTTGGACCACTAGTCTATGTGTCTGTCTTTATGCCAGTACCATGGTGTTTTTACCACTGTAGCTAGGTAATATGACTTAAAGTCTAGAAATGAGCGTCCTGTAACTTCACTTTTCCTTTTTAAGGTGTTTCTGGCTATTCAGGACTTCTTACCCTTCCAAATAAATTTATAATGATATTTTCCACGTATTTAGAAAATACTGGTGGATTTTTTACAGGATTGCATAGAAACTGTTTATCAATCTGAGTAGAATTGACATCTTAATAATATTTAGTCTTCCAATCCGTGATCAAAGAATGTTCCTCCAATTATTTGGGTCTTTTTTTTTTTTTTTTAGACAATGAGTTGTAGTTTTCTGAATACAACTGCTTTACGTTGTGGATTATGTTTATTCCTGAATATTTGGGTTTTATCTGTCATATTTTATTTTCACCACTCTTTTGACACTTTTACTTACTTTTATTGATATAATCTTCATTTCTATACTCTCTTCCAGTCCTCTCTCTCCTGTCTTTTCTTTTCAGGCTGTAGCACAGCTTTTAGTATTTCCTGCAAAGCAGGTCTCTTGGTTGTACACTGTCTCAGTTTCTGTTTATCTGTGAATATTCTAAACTCTCCCTCATTTTTGAAAGACACTCTTGCTAGATATAAGATTCTTGGCTGGAAGTTTTTCTCTTGAAGCATCTTAAATACATCATACCACTGTCTTCTTGCCTCCATGGTTTCTGGTAAGAAATTAGTACTTAATCTTATTGGATATCTCTCATATGTTATCCATTGTTTTTCTCTTGCTGCTCTCAGAATTCTCTCTTTGACTTTAGCATTTGACTTTTTGATTAGTATGTGTCTCAGAGTTGGTCTATTTGGATTTTTTCAGGTGGGAGTACGTTGTGCTCCTTGGACATGGTATCTATGCCTTTCAATAGGGTTGGGAAATTTTCTACCACTATTTCTTTAAATATACCTTCTTCCCCTTTTCTCTTCTCTTCTCTTTCTGGGGCACCCATGACATGTATGTTTGCAAGTCTCTTCTTGTCATTTTTTTCCTTGAGAACTTGTTCAAGTTTTTCCAATCTTTTCTTCATTTGTTCTTTCGTGTCTTCACCTTCAGAGGTTATTTTTTCAACTCACCAATCCTTTCTTCTGCCTCCTCAAATTGCTATTATATGATTCCAGTGTATTTTTATTTCATTTATTGCACCTTTAATTCCCATGAGATCTGCTATTTTTCTATGTATGCTTACAAATTCTTCTTTGTGTTCATCCAATGTCTTAATATCCTTAATTTCTTTAGCCATTTCATTGAATTTATTAAGGACATTTGTTTGAACATCTATGATTAGTTGTCTCAACTCTTTTATGTCATCTGTAGGTTTTTCTTGTTCCTTTAATTGGGCCATATCTTTCTGTTTCTTGGTGTGGATTGAAATTTTTGTTTGTGTGTGTCTTGGCATCTGGCTTACTAGAGTATTTATTCTGTGCAATTTTTCTCTTTAGTTTAGGACTTCCTGCCCTTTCTCCTTTGCTGGTTGTATTGTAGGAGCCAAGGATGTAGTTGGCAGCTCAAGCTGCCCTCATTGCCCCAAGGACCAATGAAGCTTCTCCCAGCTTTCTCCTTTGCCAGGGTTAGGGACAGAACCACAGCAATGTGAAATAATCCAACTCATGCAGGCCTAGACTGTAGTTGCCCAGGGAGACTGATGAAGCTTCACATCCCTTTCCTCTGCCTGGGGTGAGGAAGGAGCTGCAGGCATGGGCAGCAATCTATGCCTTGCAGGTCCAAGATGACCACAATTGCCCTGATAGACTTCTGATTATTCAGTCTGTGACAGTCAAATGTACCTGCAGTTACCTGGATAGGTTGGTTCAGGGTCTGCCAGCTTCCTCCCTGCTAGAGGTGGAGCTGAAGCCAAGGCTAGGGCTGCAGGACATTCTGGGTGAAAGAAACCAGTCTCCATCATCACTGTGATTTTTAGTCAATCCATCTTCCCTTCATCTTGGCGGTGGAGTCAAAATGGCAGCTACTGGCCTCTTTCTGACTTGGTCAGGTTCAAACTTTAGCTGTTCCCAGGGTTATATTTTACACCACTGAATTTACTAATCAGCTGAAGTTGGTGCCCAACCTTCTCTTCCTCCTCCATCTTGGGAAGTGGAGCTTCCAGTTCCAGCCACAGAATAGCTTCCCAGGTGGCTTGTGCTTCCAGTGGAGTGTGGGCACAGGCCTCCATGTCATGCAGTGCTCTACTTATGAATCTTCTCTGTAGATGGGCAGTCTTCTCCTTCTATTTTTTGAAGGATGTTGCAGGATGCACTTCTGGTCTTGTGGAGCCCCCAAACTAGTGCTTTAGATAGCTCTGGGTGATTACTAACTGCCCTGTAGCAGATGCTGATTCTAGGAGCTCCTTACTCTGCCACCATGTTGCTGGTTGTCCTTCCTGTCATTCTTACATTATAAATTCATATTTTCTTCAAAGCTGTTGTTTTAAGGAAATTAATGATATTTGCACACCTTTCTGAAAATACAAAGAGAATGAATTACATCTATTCCCTTATCATTGATTTCATATATTTTACTGGAGAACTAAGAGTACAATTATAATTGTGCATATGACATAAAGTCCTCAAGGATACATCATATGGATAAAGATAAATCAGACTAAGAGCAAAGATTGCCATGTCTTGCAGAAGATATTATAGAGGATGTTCTCAGAAATCCATTGCATGTTGGACAAGGAGAAGAACCAGGAATGGAATGTGCCCATTGGAGTCATCAAAACAGAGGCACAACCCCAAAGCCCTAGAATAACAAAGTAAAGAGTGCCACAAAGTGAGTGAGAGACATGCTGCACCCATTACTAGACCAAAAAAAGCAATTTGATTAAATAAATATGGGACAGGCACAGGAATAGCAGGTAGAATTGGGCATGATGTGGACACCATGACAAGGATGGTGCAGCACAAACACCTGTTCCATCTGTGGCCCTTGAGCTTCAGCTCCCATGCAGGCTGTCTGTTCTTTCTCCAAATTCATTCTTCCATTTGGTTCTGTATTCATAGAGCCTTTTCTCCAATGGCAGGGATGCAATTTATTTTTCCTCTATTCTTCCTTCAATCCAGTGGCTTTCAAAATATTGAGCCTTTTGCAGAGTAAAATCACCTTATATACTGTGGTCAGCAATGCCATCAGGTACACACACATGCACACATGCACAAACAGATTCATGAAACTGTTTCCTATGTACCCTTACCATGGGCAAGGCACTAGGATATTTTCTAAAATTTCCACTTATTCTCTTCTATTTATTAATACAAAATATAATCTTGTCTCAGCTATATCTAACCTTAGAATGTGGAAAACCTGCCTCTAGTAGGCCGTCTTCACCTATTTTAGTGCTTTCCTGCTTCTTCTCTTTCTCTCATCTTGGCAAAGTCTCTGAAATCAAATTCTGTCACCAATGACACAGTATATATTTATTGAGTTACTATTATAACCTGGCAGCAACTAAAAAGTTGGGATTTAAAATGTATATACAACATTGCCACATTCCTCATGGTGCTCACAGTCTACCAAGGAAAAAGACATGGAATTCAGGAAAAGCAGCACACTATCATTATCCTTACCAACCAACTTAATTGCAGGGAAGAAGCAATCATCTTCCTGTGGAAATGTTACAATGATATTCAAAAAGGAGATGATGCCAGTCTATCTTGAAGAGGGTTGGTGCTTTCCAGAGGAAAGGGAGTGAAAAAATTCCATTTGGAGCCATGGAAAGATGTCAGCCATAAAGATGAAAGTGTGTATAGTTGGAGAGTCTTGTATCTCTAATGTGCTGGTGAAGATGTAAGTAAAGTTCAATATCTTAGAGATGATCGTGGGTGACGACAAGAGGCAGTGAGAAGGGATACTGGCCAGTCGGCCTTGGAGAGCTGACCATGTGTCTGAAGATAAAGAATGATGGCTTCATTCTCCAGTGGAAATAAATTGGGTTTTGAACTGTGGAATTTGATGACCATGTTTGTAACATGGAGAGATCCCTGGTTGAGGGATGAGAATGAGCCAAAAAAGATGGTGGAATTGGGTACTTGGAAGTGTGGATGGAATAGAGACATATGAGAGGTAGAAGAACTTCAGTCCCTTCAGTCCCATTTCCTTCCCAGAGGAAATTTAAAAACATGATGGAACTATCCTAACCTTTTCACATATATTAAGTCTGTCAGCCATATTACCTAGATGGATATCTCTGTCTCCATTCTACAAGTGAAGTACACGCCACACTACAGGGGAAGGCATTGGAATTTAGAATGGTTCTGTTCCTATAAAAGTCCAAACAACTAATCTATGCAGAACCCAACATTCAAAACCAGGTTAGTCTGATTTCAAAAAATTGCACTGAATGTTTTTTACTTGGTACCAGAAGCAGGATGGACATAACCATCTCAAAATCCTTAAGAAAGAGGAATGAACAAACTTAAGGGAAGGAATGTAATTATGGACTAAAGTAGACTTATTATTATTCTAGTAATGGAAGAACTTGTGAGATTGATATGAAAGTGCTCACCAGTGGATCTGAGGCATGGGAGAGGGAAGAATATGTGTAACATGGAACATTTTTGAGACATCAGAATCATTCTGCATGGTTCTGCAACGATGGATACAGGCCATTATACAATTTATCAAAACTTACGAAATTGTGTGGTGCAAGGTGTAAAACAAAATGTAAACTCTAGTCCATGGTTAGTAACAATGCTTCAATATGTGTTCATCAATTCTAACAAATGTAACACACTAATGAAAGGTGTTGTTAATGTGGGAAAATGTGGGAGGGGTAGGGAGTGAGGGCATTTGGGGCACCCCTATATTTTTTAAGTAACAATTATGTAACCTAATTTTTCTTTAAAAATAAAAACATTAATTAAAAAAAGAAAATAAAGAGATGCTAAAAATGTTTTTGGATTTATTTATGCATACTTCACAGATATAAGATTAGGGAGTCCAGGGCTATTAGGTAGTTCAGTTACATTGTTAAGAATGCCATCTTCTTTTCATTTACTCAACATGTGTTTGTCATACTCATGTCCACAAACTAGCTACTGCACCTCAAGACACTTAATACACATCCTATTGAGAGAAACTGGGAACAGATTCACAGATGTAGTACCAAGAGAAATGCTTGGATGGGTCTTTTTCAAAATTCCCTTCTGTGAAACATAACATCTTTATGGAAAATTGCCATATCATAAACTCAATGTATTTTCAAAAAAATCAAATTTAGTCTGTGTAGCCAGAACCCAGACCAAAAACAGAATATGGGAGCAAGAGAGGAACTCTGTGCCCAATTATTGTCGTCCCTTCCACCCTTAGACTAACCAAGACTCAGAATATTAACATCAGAGGTTATAATTATGTTTCTGAACTTTATAGAAATGGAATCATACAATGTATATTCTTATTTGTATGGCTTATTTGCTGTATATTATATTTGTAATTCTGGCTTTTTTCTCTTTTTAAAATAAGAACATACATGTTTTTCTAATAACTCATATAACAGCCTGCAGAATACATCTCCTTGGCCAAATATGTGGCATATGGTATGGTATACAGAATAATGTGCTTCCAGTGATGCCCATGTAATAATCCTTGTACCTTCTGAATATGTTATCATACATGACTTAGATAAACTAAGTTAGCAGATGGCATTCACATAATCAGCTAGCATTAGATAGGGAGATTATCCTGGATTACCTGGCTGGGACAAAATTTAAAAGAAGGAGCAGACAAAGAAGTGTCAGAGTGATATCATGTGAGAAGACTCAATGTTCATTGCTGGTTTTGAAGACAGAAGAGAATCATAAGCCAAGGAATGTGGGCAGCCTCTGAGACACCATGATTTTTTGACAAGATGAGGATAATTTTGGAATATTGACCTCTAAGACTGAATGGTAACTACTTTGTGTTATTTTAATGACTAAGTTTGTGGTAATTCATTATAGCAGTAATAGGAATTAATGTACATGGTAACCGCTGTGTTCCTGGCATGACTGTGATATTGATGATTAAGCTAAGTATAGCATCACTACTCCCAAAATTAGTGTTCACCTGTAAAAAAAACCCAGGTATAGGCAATTTAAACATGCTTTCCACAAACTATTCTTTAGGATGATAATTTAAAAAAATAAAATAAAGAGGAAATATTTGCACACTCATTATCAAAATGTATAATAAAGCCATGCTGAACAAAAAATTGAGGAATTGACTTAAGTCTAAATAGGTCTATCAATACAGTAGAATAATTTAAAAAATCTTGTAAAGTAAAAGTGATTAAATTACAAAAGTGATATCAAAATCAATGAGTAAAGAAACATTTAAAAAATAAATGGTTCTTGTACAATTGATCACTTGTTGGAAGGAAATAAAATTAAATTTATATCTTAATGTCAGTTGCCATAATTTAAAATTGTCAGAAAGTTTAAAATTAGCATGAGACTTCTAAAGGGAAGTACAGCTTCAATCTCTGAGCATAAACTGAGCTGAAAAAAGAAGCAAACAAAGAGATAAAACTTAGCACATAAAAGATGGACTTAAGCCCATGAAGACCTGAATGTAAAATCATTATAAAGAAAATAGTTCACAAATGAAAAACTAAGGAAAATATTCAGAATATATTTGCTATTTTAAAATTAACAATGTATATGTAACAAAAGTAAAAACAGCATACCTAATGTAAACTATGGACTATAGTTAATAATACAATTTTAATATATTGGATGGAGTTAAAATGAGAAATTTTAGGTTTATATATTTTACTAGAATACAAAACAAATTTAAAAAATAGCATAGGACTGTGCAACTCAAGCATGGAATCCTAATGTCCTAATGTGAACCATGTACTATAGGTAATAATGCTGTTATAAATCATCAATTGTAACAAATGCACCATGCTCATGCAAGATGTTAATAATATAGCTAGTATATGGGAACTCTATTTTCTGCATGATTTCCTGTATAGCTACAACTTCTCTCTAAAAAAAAATATTGAAAAGTCAACCTGCATAATGGAAGAAAACATTTGGAAATCATAAAACTGGTAAAGTTTTGATATTCAGAATAAACAGATAACCTTTACAACTCAACATCAAAAGGCAAACAATACAACTTCAAAATGGGCAAAGGACTCAAATATTTCTCCAAAGAAAGACAAATGAGCAAAAAGCACATGAAAAGGTGCTCAACATCATTAGTCATTAGGGATTGAGTACTGATACATGCTAGAAAGTTGATGAACCTTAGGCACCTAATGCTAAGTGAAGGAAGTCAGGCACAGAGAGTTAAATATTAATGATTCTATTTATATGAAATATACAGAATTGGAATAACCATGTAGACAACATGCAGATTGGTGGTTGTCAGGGTCTCGGGAGAGGAGGGAATGGGGAGTGAATGCTTACTGGGTCTGAGTTTTCCTTTTAGGATGATGAAAATGCTTTGAAACTAGATAGAGGTGGTGGTTGCACCATATCGTGAATATACTAAATGCTACTGAACTGTTCACTTTTAAAGGTTACTTTTATGTTATGTGAATTTCATCTCAATAAAATTCCTTGGGAAAAAAAGAATGAAGATTTGATACATGCTCCTACATGGATAAACCTTGAAGACATCATGCTAGCTGAAATAATACAGATACAAAAGAGAAATATTGTATGATCTTGCTCATGTGAAATACTTAGAGGAAGCAAATTCATGGAGAAAAATAGTAGCTTACAGTTTCCCAAGAGTTTGAGGCAATGGGAATAGAAAATTCTTACTTACAAGTTTCAGATTTGCTCACCACTCATGCAGTAGCTGCCACTGCAGCTGCCCAAGGGGCATGAGGCAGAAGGTTGTCCATGAGAAGTGGAGGCTTTGGGGTGTCCCTCTTCTCCCTCTTAGCCTGAACCAGGGAAAGCCAAGTACCCCGGTGGCTGGAGTGGGGTTTGCTGCCTGAGAATGGGACTTCTCTTCACCAGGATTTGGAGACTGTTCAATCATCAGAAGCAGAAAGTTCACATTTTTGTGAAGGATAGATCAGGGAAAACTATCATAATTAAGAATTTTCTATGAATGAAGTTGTACGTACTTCCCCTACAATAGGAAATAATATAGAAGACATAGTTGTTAATAATACAAGTTTTCTAATGAGGTATATTGGTGACCACGAATCTCTTCATTTTTCCTGGAGCACTTACGATGCTAACACTGAGTTTCTAATAGTTGTTGTGGACAGTACAGAGAAAAGATGTCTGTAATTAGAGAAGAACTGTTTAAAATATTATTGCATGGGACTTAAGAAAACATGTTTTGCTGATTTTTGCTATAAACATGATATTAAAGAATGTATGACTGTAGCAGTAATCTCCCAAGTTTTGAAACTAACTTCTACTAAATATCACTAATGGCATATCCAGGCATGCTGAGCTCTTACTGGCAAGGGATTGTGTCATGGACTTGAATGGATGATGTCACAATTTAAGATAAGATGATCTCTACTGACCTCTTCTCATAGGCTTTGTTTAAATGAAGTGCTGGACTTTACCTGAAAGCTGCACAAATGAATGATTTAAATGTATTTGTAACAAATATATTAAAATTTTTCTATAATAAGAAAAATTAAGACTACTTACTTTAAAACAAAGATGTAGTCTCGCTTTCTAATTTGCTTTCTCGTTAGTTTCTTTCAAAGTAAGTTCTTAAGCTGTGTCTGACAATTTTCACATAATGAACCCTCTGAGGACATTGTACAGCCTGTGTTAAGTATAATAGGAGAGGAAGTCATTGTTAACTTGAAGAGCTTTACTATCAGTATAAACCTTCCTAGTTGAATGTTCTTTTCTTGTTTTAAGTCAAAATATAAATTGTCACAAATACCATTTCCAATATTTTAAAGTGTAATGGTACTTATGAAAAGTATTTTGCGTAAAGTTGTGTATTTATTGTGTATATACCTAAAGTTCAAATTAATGACTTCGATTTGAATTCTAAAAATAGTGGTAAGTAACACAAAAATTATTAATATCCTTAGTTGTAACCATGTCAGATGTGTACTGGCACTGGTTTTAAGTGCCATTTTGTATTTCTCCCATTAGGCACTCTATATTGTACTAACCAACCCCCAAATCATTGGGTTGCTCTTTTGAAAAAAGAAAAAGAAAAAGAAAGAAGGAAGGAAGGAAGAAAGGAAAGAAAGAAAAAGAAAGAAAGAAAGAAAGAAAGAAAGAAAGAAAGAAAGAAAGAAAGAAAGAAAGAAAGAAAGAAAGAAAGAAAAAAGAAAAGAAAAAAAATCTTGACTTTGTGTTAATATTTTTTTTAAATCAAATCACAGGGAAATGTACTACAACTAAATGGACCATATATCAGATTCTTGGCTTAAGTATTATTAATGGGTAGAATTACACAGAAAATATCAGATCATTCCTTGCATAGGTCCCTATGCCATCTATATTACTGAATAGATCGTTGATCCACTAATCAGTCATCAATTGTGGTTAAAATTATCAAGTATTTTTTCAACATTAATTGAAAACTGCTGTTTGAAACATGTCTATTCAGAAAAGTAACAGAATTATATGAGGGCATTTAAAGTAAATTTGAGATGAAAAGTGAGGCATATTTTCCAAGCAACAGCAATAATTTCTTATTTTAAGAAATGGAATAATTTGAGATTTATACATTTCTATTGCATCTTCTTCTACAACATGAATACACTGGCAATTAGAAGACACAAATATTTTTTGAATGTTTTTAAGAATTTGGTGTAAAAATTGATTGATGCAATATGTCTTTTACTAAGAAGTAACTTGGCCCATCATGCTTTTTATTTACTTAAGGTATTTTTTCAGTATCTGAAAGTTGAATGTATTTGTCATAACTGTAAACAAATATCAGAAACATGTGAAAACATATTCTGCATACTTTTATTTGCATGTCATTTTGGCCTGAAAATCTGAAGGCTAATTCAAACTGACATGTTTCAGAAGATTCAAGAAAAAAAATTAACTACTTTCAATACAGCTTTTTGGATTTCTTAAAGATTTTAGTGATAAATAATATACATCAACACTGACAACATTTTGAAAGTTCATTTCAATAAAATATAATATCTAAAAAACTTTCAGATTTTCTGTTTGAGTTGATGTAAACTTTAAGTAATGTATGTTGATGACAGGACAATATCGTGAATGCATATTTACCAGTAATTTGTAAAATGCAAATTGAGTTGTATTTATGTTTGTATAATAAAAAATTAAATATATAAATAATTTTCTTTTCATTCTTTACAAAATAAATTATGCTCTATCTCTTAACTAAATTAACTGAGCATCCTTTAAGGATAAGGGGCTAATTAATTGAGGCATTCAGTATAATGTATAAGGCAAAAGATATACATTATATTGAATTGAGACATTCACTATAAAGTACATCTTATAATCAGCAATCATTTTATAGATGAGGGACTAAATTACAGGTCTTAACTTGTGTTATAAACATAATATTCCTAATTGCTTTGGAATATTATTATCAACTAAAGGGTTTTAACATCCATAGTTTTTAGTCAAATAAACACACATCTCCAGTTATTTGAAATAAAGAATAGCAATTTTCTGATAAGAATTCTTAGGACTGTACACACACCCCATGTCAGTGCATTGGAAAATCAAGAGACCTAGTGCACTTGGATCACTCACTGTTAACTTTTGGAGTAAATTTTAAGCAAATGAATGGGGTAAATTTCTAACAGGTTAGACATATAGAAGACAAGAATAAAAATACCTGGATTCCCCTGACTCATAACCCGGTCTTTGAAGAACAGAGAATCAGTAAGAAAAACTTTCATTCTGTCCAGACCAGTGCCCCACAGGGAAATGATTGTTCAGGGGTTGGAGCAGCAAGAGGGAGAGGTGCCTAATGAGTAGATATGTGAGTATCTCCTTGCTGTTGTCCATTATCTTGGGTATCCTTGGGCTAGACAGCACATGTTTATTTCTTTGGGGGTCCTAAATCTGGTTTGGGGACTGATGCTTTACTCTCTCCTGCTATCTTTTGTGAGCATAGAGCTTCATTCTCCATCACTTACCACCCAGGCAGGAATTTAGACTTCTGCAGAAAGACCTTCTTAGAGATTCCCTCCAAGTGAGTAGGAAAGCCCAGTAGATCCTGCAGGAAAGAGCCAGGGTGGATGGAAGCCAAGAGCTTTTACTTGAGCTCATCTAAAGCCAATCAATCCTAGCCCAGAGCTGAGTGATCTTTGCACTTGTTTCCTCCTTGCTCAGTTAACAATTTTTTAAAAATTATACTAAGGAAGCGTCCATTTGAGTCAGCAAAGCAGGACACATTGTGGATGATTAAGACATAGGAATGGAAGACTTTAGAAGATGGAAAGGCAGGGATAAAGCAGTTCCATGAACAATTGAATATCTATCAAAGGAGTTTGCCATTAAATGGGACTAGGCAAATGGTGATTAGCATTGGCAGTGTGTGCAGTGAACTGAGGCATTGTTTTAATTTTACAGTTAAGATGAAGTATACTTAAGCAAGGATCTTTATTGATGGGAAATACCCAATCAAATGAAGGTAGACATTTCCCTTGAAAAGCATTTCATGAGACATATACCCTCACATTGGATAGTGACATTAAAAAGGTTTATTTGTATTTTTAAAAAATATACTACAGGGAACAGATATACTACAACTTTTACTTGGTAATATTTCTTTTTAGAAATTTCAGGTCGTTAGTGCAAAATTATTCAAAAATCACACAGCAGCACTTCCTTGAAGGATTGCAAGCTCTCCTCAGGACCAGAGACACACTCACATTTTTTAAAAAGTGGGAGCTCCTCACTCTTCAAGGATGTGAGGCAATTATGGTTCTGACAAAGCCAAATTTATGGAGAGACATCAATTCTGGCTCTGGAAGATGGTAGTAAGGATGCATTTTCCAGTTTAAGATTCTTTAGTGTTCTGGTTACAGGCTTGCACCAACTTCCAAGATGGGCACTGAGAAGCTGTGTGGCAGCCTCCTACACCTGCACCTTGGGAATTATTCTTTTATAGGAGAAGTTAAATATGTTTTTAATTGGCTATTTACTTCACCATTGCTTTTGTATACTAGTGTAAATTCTCCTTCTTCTCTTTTAAAATAATCTTTCAAACAAAGAACTGCAGGTTTTTTATCTCAACTTTGTCCTTTGCCTTTTAGTTCTTCTATGTCTGTATAGATGTATTTGGAGGAATGTGTGAGTATCTATCATCATTACATATTATGTTCACTCCATTGTTTTTTCAAACTTAGAAATGTCTGCTTCCATCTAGTTAATAGATCATTTTTTATATTTCTTGCCACCTTTCTTTCACATCAAATTTCCTTATTGTGCCTTTTAGCCTTTTGTGGTTAGATTGATTTCAAAAACTGCATAAATTTCTGCCATCATTTGGAAGGCATTTTTCTTTCCACTGGACCACAAGTTGCCTTTATTCTTTTCATAATCTAGAGCAGATTCCAGTCTGCATTTGCTGGGAGGGAGTATAAGAACTGAATTAGGGCTGTGAATACAGTCTGAGAGATGCAAAAAGAAGGTGACATTTGAGAGTCACAAGAAAAATGTGCCTCATCTCATCACCTGTGGTAAGCAATTCTTCACTAACAGGATGGAGCGATGCTGAGGTTTTTATGTGTATTAAGTCTTTTAAGTGTTTTAGAAGGATGGATGCCATAAAATGCCTACTGCACAGGTGAAAGTTTTAAAGTTCAAAATTTATCAACTAATGTATGGCACACTGAGATTCAAAATCAGGCATACCTGATTCCAGAAATTTTGCAATTAATATAATTTAAAAAGACATCAATACTTCACGTAAAAATTCCCAACACTTTTTGTACTTACTATATATTTTCAGTTGTGAAATTTTTGCTTATTCCCATTGGTCATTTTACTCTTAGATGTTCAATGTACTAAGTATCTTGTCACTGTAAAAAGAAATCACTGCCTTTGTCCTTTGGATGAATTGCTTTTTTATCTTTTTTTGGGCTCAAAGGGGACATAACTGAACTTGGAAGGTTGTCAGAACCAAGGAAAGTTTTCTTCATAACAGTCTCTCAGGGAATACCTGAGTTTATATCTTTCATTTTACATTAAGTCCTTTTAATTCCTTCCTATCTTATTACTGAGGAGATTTTTATGTTCCTTTAAACACAGGTCAGAGGGTGATCACAATAAAAGGGAGCACCATGTTTACATGTGCAAGGGAGGTTTGTCAGTTGGAATTTCAGAGCACCATTTTTAAGTAGTTGGGGAATAGAAACCTGATGTTGTCAGCTTGGATTGTATTTACTCCTGGCATAATCAGTGTGGCTGAATGTGAGAAGAGCATGATGTTAACTTGGCCCTATGATGCCAAAATGTGCATTCTGTGTGTGTGTGTGTGTGGTAATGTGGGTTTGATGATTGTGAGCAGAACTCAGAGCAGGGGTTTCTGAGCTCATATATTGTAATATGTGTCTTCTATAATACAGAGTCTGGACACAACCCTAAAAATGGCAATAAGACTAGTTATTTTCCGTTTGGTGGGATAGCTTTGCAACGAATTAATGAAGTGTCAGAGGTACAGAACATGGATAAAGGAATCCCTGAGTTTGTAGTTTCAGCAGCAGTGAGGCCACCCTGTTCATAAACCTCCTCTGAAACCATCTTACTTTACAGTTGTCTTACTCCTTTCCCTGTCACACTGACCTCCTTTTCACCTTAAACATCAGAAACAGTCATTTTTTAGGGTCTTTGCCCTGGATATTCTCTCTGCTGGGCACAGACTTCCTCAAATATTCAGGGCTCCTTCTTTCTCTTCCTTAAGGTGCCTCTTCAAATTTCACATCCTATATGGAACTTTCCTGAACACTTCACCCTCACTTCACCCTCACTTCACCCTTTTGTTTAAGCGCAGGCAAATTACAATCTAAGTGTTTAGTCTACTATCCAGTTCTTTGTCTCTTTTATGTTCAAATCTCTATTTTATATTCTTTTTTAAAACAAATCAGTTTTATTTATACATATGAATAAAGTATACCATCCATCCAAAGGGTATATTCAATAGTATTTGGTGTAATCACATAGTTGTGTATTCATCAATTTCCATTCTTTATTCTTGATCAAATATTGAAGCACAAGAAGTTGAAAATATGCTTATCCTGCCTCTTTCAATGGAGAATTCTGATTCATAGCCATAAGTCATTGCTGTACTGTATTAGTCAGCCAAAGAGGTGCTGATGCAAAGTACCAGTAATCTGCTGGCTTTTATAAAGGGTATTTAAATGAGATAGAAACTTACATTTACAAGACCATAAAGCATAAGTTACTTCCTTCACCAAAGTCTGTTGCCATGTGTTGCGGCAAGATGGCTGCTGGCTTCTGTGAGGGTTCAACCTTCCTCCTACACATAAGGTTCCATGGTCCCAGCTCCTTCCATTCTTAGCTCTAGGCTAGCATAAGACTTGTATCTCTCCCCAAGGCTCATTTCTTTCCAGGCCCAGTTGCTCTGCTCTCTTCTAAAGGTCAGCTGTAGATAATCAGGCTCATTCTTTTCCTCGGACTTCTGATGCATCTAATGGAGCCTTCTCTCTTTCCTCACATATTTGCTTCTCTATGTATTTAGTTCCCAGGGCTCCAGATCAAAACTCCAACTCTCTCCTCTGCCATGGCATTTTCACTTTGAGTTCCTGCCCCTTTGGTCAATGTCCTACTGACGTGGCCCAGTCAAAGCCTTAATCATAATTTAATCAAGTAAAAGTGAAACCACTGAATCTAATACAATCTAATATATCCAGAGGAAAAGAAAAGTTTGCAAACAAAATCCAATATCTATTTTTGGAATTCATAAACAATACCAAATTCCTAAACTCCACCCTCTGAATTCCAAAAGTCACTACAATATTCTGAACAACTTTTTTCAGTAATAATGCTAAGTACAAAATCATATCACAATTAGTTTAAAGAAATACAGTTTGTCTTGAGGCAAAGTCCAATCTGGTAGTAGGACTCTGAAACTTACAGAACAATTTATCTGCTTCCAATATACAAAGGGAAAGACAAAGGATACACATTTGCATTACCATAAGGAGAAATTGGGAGAGAAACATGAGTCACAGTTCCCTATAGTTCTGTAAACCTGCTGGGCATATTTCATTAATTTCAGAGACTAAGAATCATTCTTAAGTTGATGGTTTCTTCTCCCTGGGCACTCAGAGAGACTCACCTTTTCCTCAGGCTTTCCCAATGACCATTTTCTTAGTTTGACCCTCAATAACCATCTGGATGGCAACCGAGCTCCAGACCTCACCTTGCAAGAGCATTGACCTGATGGCCACACATTTCCCCATCTCTGTGGTCTAGTCTAACCCCTCTAGTACAGTGAGGTGAAGGTAATACCTTCCCTAAACTCTGGCATACAGTTCCAACCCTCTGAGAGCAATGAGTTGGTGACCTGGCTTTCTGTAATACATGGCGGTAGGCCCACCCCTTTCAGATATATAGGGTGTCGACCATACCATCCCTAACACTTGAGGAATGTGCTCCCCCTCCCTGTATGCTGAGGCAGCAAAACTCTGAACAAAAAGATGAGATTGAACATCTTTTTGTGTGCTTTATAGCCATTTGTATTTCTTTTTTGAAAAATGTCTTTTCAAATCATTTGCCTATATTTTAGTTCAGTTTTTTATCTTGTTACCATTGCAATATATGATCTATATTCATAATATATCATGCATATTAAACCTTATTGGATATGGTTTCCAAATATTTCTTCCATTGATTTCAATTCCTTTTCAACTTCTTGACAAAGTGCTTTGAAAAACAAATTATTTTTTGGGGGGTGGTCCCAATGTGTATTATTTTCTTTAACTTCTAATGCTTTGGTTGTAAGGACTAAAAAGCTACCTCTTACCATGATACCTTGAAGATCTTTCCCTACATTTTCTTCTAGGAGTTCTATGGTTCTAGGTTTATATTTAGATTTTTAATGCATTTTCAGTTAATTTTTATATGAGGAGTGAGATAGGTGTCCTCTTTTTTTTTC
>JAQZBX010006127.1:0-54145 GCA_029593785.1 Cabassous unicinctus | reverse complement strand
AGTAAGTCCATCTGAATATACATGAAAGATATATAAAATTGTTCAAAAGATCAAGAGATGGGGCATGGTCACGGTGGGTAGACAATTACTCAATAAATGAGGGAATCTGAATTCCCAGCCTGGAGAGCTCTGCTACATTCCCCAAGGGAGCAGCAACTGTCCCCTGAGTGCAGAGGCAGTGTCTGGCAAAAGAGGATGGCCCACTGATGGGTTCTTGTTTTTGAGGACAAACCTCATGAGTATTTGCTCTTCTAGTTGAAACTTAGCCTACTGTTATGGGGTGCCTAAGGGTTACCACCTGAGAGCCTCCTTGTTGCTCAAATGTGGCCTCTCTCTAAGCCAAACTCAGCATTTGAATGCATTACCTTCCCCCCAACGTGAGACATGATGAGCCTCCCTGTCAACAAGGGATTAATACCAAGTGCCAACTGGCAACACGATTGGAAAAAGACCTTGAATAAAAGGGGGAAAAGGTAAAGAGAAATGAGTTCATTTGGCTAAGAGGCTTCAAAGAGAGTGGAGAGTTCATCCCAGAGGTAATGCTTACGCACACCTCAGTAGGATCTCATAGAATACCAAAATGGATATCACCCCACACAGAGGAACCCCTGAGGGCTCTGGAGACACCCAGGTCTTATATAAGTGGGGATAGTCCCAGAGATTGATGCCTAATTAGTGGGCTTTTCATTGGAATCTGTGCTCCTGAGAGTGACAGAGTTGGACTCAAATAAGTCATCCCTGCACATGGTCCATCAGTCCCTTCTATTCAAACCTATATGTGATGCTGGAGTTGTTAGGGGTACTTCAAGAGACTGAAGCCTCTGGCCTACCTAAGTGTCAGCTGTGCCTGGAATCTCGGTGGAGCTGCAACTCCTACCCTACAGCTCAATGGACTCATCCAAGTAACCTGGTGAGGAGAAGATGATGGGCAATGGTCATCCCAGGGAATGGAGAGGGGCTGCACCTGCAAGCAGGATAATCCCATCCACATTATCCATGGGATATAAGCGCTTTCTCACTTGGAGGTGGAGTGGACATCACCATCCCAGTCCCCTCAGGATTGGAGGAGGAGCTGTAGACTAGAGTGGACTTGGTGGTGTTCTCTTGTAGACATATTGTGATTCAAGCAATGGAAGAAATTGTAACAGTGAGTTGGAGCCGGTGGCGACTGGACATTTTTGGGGCAGGGAGAGGAGGGGCAGTAGAAATAGAGGGGCTTTTTGGGGACTTTGGGGGTTGTCCTGAGTGGCATCGCGGTGACGGATGTAGGCCATTTTCAATCAGAATATACCAGGCAGAACTGTGTGGGAGAGAGTGTGGTCTATAATGTGAACTGTGGTCTATGCTCAGTGGCAAGGCCCCAGGATGTGTATATCCATTGTGGATGCTGTGCCACACGGATGAGGAATGGTGGTGTGGGATATTGTTGGAGGTGTGGGAGGTGGGGAACATGGGAATCCCTGTAATTTCTAAGTAATAGTTAAGTAATGTAAGCACCTTTAAAATATATATATATATATATATAACAAATAACATTTATGTAAAAAAATGCACAGATATGCATATGTATTTATATAACATTTTACAAATATTGGTATGTATTGTGAAAAATTTGATTTTTAACCACAATAAAAAAATAAATAATTAAAAAATAAAAAAGCGAATATTACCCAAGTACTTGCACCTTGTTCTGGAGGGAATTAGTGTGTTTCTCATTGTATGCAAGACAGTTGAATATTGCAGAGAGATATAGGTAGCTAGGTTGGTAGGTAGGTAGGTAGATAGATAGATAGATAGATAGATAGATATGTATGCGTGAAATTGTTTTTATTAAGATACTATGTGTGGGAAGCAGGTGTAGCTCAATCAATAGAGCTCCCATTTACCATATGGGAGGCCCCGGGTTCGCTTCCCGGGGCCTCCTTGTGAGGGCAGGTCGGTCCGCGCGCCCCGGTGGGCTGATGCAGCAAGACCTCACAACAGGAAGCGGGTGTGGCTCAATCAATAGAGCCCCCGTTTACCATGTGTGAGGCCCCGGGTTCGCTTCCCGGGGCCTCCTTGTGAGGGCAGGCCAGCCCGCGCGGTGCGGTGGGCTGATGCAGTGAGACCTCACAGCAAGGGGGAGATAAGCAGACACGGAGAAAACACACAGCGAATGGACACAGCAAGCACAAGCAGCAAGGGGGGGATAAATAAATAAATAGATCTTAAAAAAAAAAAAAGAGAGACTATGTGTGATTTAAGGTGATGTTTATGGCTACCATGTTGCCAAGGGTTGGACTACAATGGTTTCAACTCGGCTAAGTAATTGTGCACAGTGGTTTCATCAAGTAAGCACTGGACATTTGGTCTTTAGGACATTTTGGTCTTTAGTCACCAGCGAGGTCATTGCATAGATGGTTGGTTTTATCTACCATCAACCAAGGAGATTGCCATCAACAATGAGTGACATTTTATTCATTCAGTTGAATGCCTTAAAGGAGAAGTGATTTCATCATTCTGAGAGAGAATTCTGATCTCTACTTCAGACAGCCAGCATCTCCTGGGAATTTATCCAGGCCCTTCATCAGAGCCCCTGGTTTGCAGTCTGCCTGCAGAATTTGAACCTGTGAATCCCCGTGGTCACATAAGAGAATTTTATAAAATCTCATATAATTTACAGGTATCTCCTGTCAATTCTGTTTCCCTAGAGATCCCTCACTAATACATTATGGAATGTAAAATGGTGAAAGAGGACATGAAAGTATATTGGTGGGCAGTCTTTGATAAGGTAGTTGAAAATATCTACAATCAAATTTATTTTCCAGGCAAAATCGTTGATGTATGTATCACCATAAACCTCACCTACACAACTGTACTACTTGAACATCAGTGACGGATTTTACCAACCTCTTTTTTCAATGTCTTATAATTATTATGGCTTATGTTTTATTTGTTCTCAGAATGGGTTGAGGCATTCCCTTGTCAAAATAAGAATACTGCAACTGTAGGAAAAAGAACTATTACAAAACAGTTTTCTAATGTGGGAGCACCCTTTGAACTCTCAAGCAACCTGGGAACTCACTTCACTGAAAAGGTCATAAGAAAGTGTGTCAATTGGTTCCCATCCAGCAAAATCCCCCATTGCCCATACCATTCTCCATCTGCGGTAAGGTGGAATAAATCCCTGAGATATTAAAATTAAAGTTTACTCATTCACTGGTGCTGTCTTCCCTAAAACTTTCCCTTTGTTCCTCATGACCCTGAGAAAACATCATTGACAATACATGACATAATCACAGAGCAACCCATGTATGTGGGTAAGTTCACTAGAGAGGATGTTTGATAGTTTGATGTTGAGTGAACCCCAGAGTATCATGTCCTTAGAGCTAATCCACTCCTGTGGATGTGAATCTATTGTAAGTGGGGCCCTTTGATTAGATTACTTCAGTCAGGTATTGCCCCAGGTGGGATTTGGTCCTTTTATTGTAGTCCTAAATAAATGGGACTTATATGGAGAGAAACAGACACAGGTGCCCAGAGAGAAACCCACATAAGCTGAAAGAGAAAGCCACACACAGAGAAAAAAGAAGCCAAAAGCAACACAGTCCAGAGGAGAAGGCAGAGACTTCCAGATGCCACCATGTGCCTTCCTATGTATCAGAGGAGTCTAGGATTGCCTGCAGCTGGTCTTTGAGAAGAAAGCATTGCCAGAGGATGCCTTGATTTAGTCACTTTTCTAAGCCTCAGAACTGTAAGCTTGCAAGTCAATAACTAACCATTGGAAAAATCAACCCATTTTTTGGTATATTGCTTTCATCAGTCTTAGCAAATTAAATGACAGTGAAGTGAGTTTTTTCAGTACTGTAGGAAATTAATGGAATATTCTCAGAGATATTTTCAACTATTTATGGAAGATTTTACTGACCCTCTACCAACTAAAATTAACATTCCACCATCTGCAATCTGATGACCTCATATTCTGGAAAAGAAAGCAGCAAAAACCAGTCTCTAGCCTAGCTTGAAATAACCTTATGTTTTAATAACTTTACATATAACTGTCACATTAGAAGGAATTGTGCCTTGGGTACATAACTCCCAGCTAAATCTTGTGCAACTTCCAAGGTTATTATACGAAATGGAATATGACCCCAAATTAAAATTAACCCAAATAATCCAGAAGCAGTTGACACCATCTGATGTGGACAGGTACCACCAAGATCATGGAGCAAGAATCCATTCAACCAAGTGTTTTGGAGGTTATGAGGAAGTTCTTTGGGTGATGAGGTACAAATCCAGATATCCAGCAATACTGCATGAAATGAGAAGTTTATTAGATCAAAGGGCCTAGTAAGGGAGAATGGAGAATGAGTGCAGTGGAGTTCCCTTGCTTACCTAATCTAGGCTTCTGTGAGGGTTCAAGGAGTGGCAAGGAAGAGCAGATGTTTGTTCCAGGCTTTTGTCTTCATTATGACCCAGAAGGAAAGATCAATTCCCATGGATCCTGGGGATTGGCAGTTTCAAAGCAAATGATGCAAAAAGCAGGTGTGACTAAGGTCATTTGGAGAAGCTGAGGGCATCTTCTTATCATCCAAGCCATGTGGAGATAATGTCTTGCAAATAAATTATGCAGCAGGAAAAAGCAGCAGTGACAAGGGGGCAATTGAGAAGAAGTGGGAGGAAATTATCATAAAAGCTGAGGTTAGCTGTTATCATCCATACCTATGTAGGTGCAGGTATTGCTAGCTCTGGTTATGAACAGGGAAGGGCTTCAATGGGGTGTTTGCTCAAAAGGGGAACTTATGACTAAGCCAGACAAGATGAAGATACACCAATATAATTTATTTTATTACACCAAAATTCCCTTGTTTAGTTGAAATGCTTGAGCTTTTATCTATTTTTATACTTCTGATTTTACTCTTTTTTTTAACCCTCTTCAAACATCTGTTTTCCATCCTTTATTTAGTCACCAAGATAAAACTCTTCATTAAAATAACATTATTATTAATCATTGCTACTCCACTAAGCTTAGATCATCCCCTAACTCTGGTTTTTCAAAGGGTTTCTAGCATTATAAGTTCAATGACTGCTGGGTTTGCCAATATCTAGATGATAAAAATGGGCCTAAAAATGTTCTATGCAGCAAAGTTGATCAATGGTCAAAAAAAGAGGTAAATGAGCTTACAAAAAGATTTGGCATCCTGTTAAAAAATTGGTCAGCACTTTTAAAGGCTTCTAAGCTAAATGAAATAGGTATTGAGAGATTTTACCTGAAGCTTTAGCCTAGCTTTTCACTGATTTTAACTTGTTGATGAAAAACTCTTGTTTATGTATAGAAAACTAAAGCAGAACAGGGATAAAATTGGATATACTCCAGACTGGTTATATAACCAATCAATTGGGTTAGATTCAGACAACGGATTTGGGACTCCCATATTCAATGACACAGAAATTAAAAGTATCTGAAAATGATACTTTTACAAACATAACAAAGAAAATCACTAAATCTAGATATTGATTCAATGACAAATACTCCACTGACATGAGTAATGGCCACTACAGATAACACTTACATAATATGATTTGATCAATATTCAGGTAATATATAAAGTGGAAACAACATAATTAATTGGAAATAACAATTGTTACATTATTTAAATAAAAATGTTTTCTGCTTGCTCAGACTAACTCACTCTTTTGTAAAATAGCAATGTGCTGATGCTAATATGATATCCTCAAAAGGTAGGAAAAAAACAGACATTCAAAGTGGTTTCTGGATCTAATCTTACCCTAAGTTTAGATCATACAGGATTGCTTATTTTCCATGGGGGAAAGTATATAAAACTTTTCTCCATGTTTAGACAAGAAAATGTGGAATAGGTTATATAGTTCCATCTATATGAAAATTGTTTACACTAGCAAGGGAACTTCCTGGAAGGTGACAGAGTAGGGAGATACAGGACACACTTCTTCTCCAAAACAGTTAGTGGAAATGCAGGAACTGTTTGAAGGAAAAGTTCTGGAGCTTGAGAGGCCAGGGAAGAACTATATAGAATCCAGGGAAGCGTGTATGGAAGGGGCCGAGAAGCTGTGTTAAAGAACTGTGAGTAGCTCACCACTCTGCAGTGACTGCTGACACCCATCACCCATTCATGTTGTAGGTTGCCTTAGGATCCAGTCCCTGGCTGCCTGCTGTGGATGGAGAGGGACATGGAAGTCTTCTACTCCAAGAATGGTGGGGAGGTGGCACAGCCTAGCATTGATCACATCTTTTGATTGGTGAATTTGGATCACTGGCTTCCAGTTTTCAACTGTTGTTTTAGTTGCCCCAGAAATGGATGGCCACTGTAATTGGTCCACCGCACTGCAGACATGTGGGGAGACAGTGAAGGTTTAAAGTCACAATGCCTCCTTAGGGTTGCAGGGAGCAGTTTGCTAAAGGACACCATCTTTTGGGCTAGCCAAGAATGCAAGCTTCACGGAATTGTGAATAAGGCTTCTGGTAACTTACATGTTCCTCTCACCAGTGCTGTTTGGTGCTTTACTGGCCCTCTTTGTGAGTCTTGGTCTCGATTTCACTGGAAAAGCTGATGGGAAAATACTTCCTGGGGTGACCCTCCTTCAATAATTTACCCTCCTGGCAAAACAGCTAGAGGCAATGAAAGGAATATATTTAAAAAATAGAGACAAAACAAAATAAAACAGACCAGATCAGCATTGCCAGAGAAGGAATTGAGAAAATGATCTTTCTCCTGGGGTGAAACAAATAAACAAATAGTCCAATCTTAAAAATTATACTACAAAAAATGCATAGAATCAGATGAAGAGCTGGGAAAATCTGATCAGTTAAAACAGTCAATTCTAAAAGTCTAGTATAAGTTGAGACAAGTGTCAAAGAAGAGTTTTAATGCAAAGCCAATCAACAATAAAGGCCTAGGCAAGAGAGAGAAACTGACTTTCACTGCAAACTCATTTTGGAAGTTTGCAGTTTTTGTAGATCCCAGAAAAGCACATGTATTCTTGGAGCTAATCCATTCCTGTGGGTTTGGTTACTTTGATTGGATTGGATTCAGTTTGGGGCTTTTTTATTATTTCAGTTACTTGTGGCCCAAGGTGTGTCTTGGTCTTCTTATTGGAGCCCAATATAAATGGAGGACTGAAAGCAGCAGACACGCAGAGAAAAAGTTGCAGAGATGCAGAGAAGGAACCCAGCAGCTCAGAAAGGAGTCTGGGAGAGAAGAAACTATTGAAGGAGCAGTAAAACCTGAAGGAATGAGGCCCAGAAGAGAAAAAGATGCTTCCATGTTCCTCACCATCTGGAAAGTGTCCAGGTCTGCCAGCAGTCAACCGTCAGTGAGACAGCATCCATAAAGATGCTTTGATTTGAACATTTTCAAAGCCTCAGAACTGTAAGCTTCTATTCTAATAAATTCTCATAAAAGCCAACCAATATCTGGTATATTGCTTCCAGCAGCTTTTAGCAAACTAAGTACTCATCAAGATAATCAGAAAACTAGACATAAGCAAAAAATTACAAGCCATATTAAGAAACAGAAGTTTATGGCCCAATCAAAGGAACTAATTTAAATTTCATAGAAATGAAATTAAATATGGCCAAATAGATAAAGGATATTAATAAGAATGTGAAATTATAAAAAGAAACAAGTGAATTATGGGAATGAAAGTCACCATAGAAGAGTTTAAAATTCACTAGAAACACAATAGCAGATTGAACAGGAAGAAGAAAGAACCAGTTAACTAGAAGAAGGAAAATTGAAACCACACAGACTGATGAACCAATAGAGAAAATTTTAAAAATGTGCCTAAAGGATGTGTGGAACAACAAGGAAAGTGCATACCAATATATCCATTATGAAGGTCCCAGGAGAAGCAGAGTTACATCTTCAAAGAACAATCAAACACAAACAAGGGCTGTGACAAAGAAAAAATGGGACAAAAAGAGTAACACAAAAGAAAAAAGATAAAATGGGCTGAAGCTAGTCTTATCAATAATTACACTGAATGTAAATGGGTTCATCAACCCTATAAAAAAAGACACAGATTGAATGGATACAGAACAAAGATAGAATTATATCATGCTTACAAGAGACTCATCTAAGACCCCAAAACACAAATAGGTTGAAAGTGAAGGATGGAAAAAATATTGCATGCAAATAGTAACCAAAAGAGAGCTAGAGTAGTTACACTAATATTGGAGAAAAGAGACTTTAAGTCAAAGACTGTCAAAATAGAAGATGATATATATTAATAAAAAGGTCAATCCACCAAAAACAGGAAATGGCAATCATAAATATATATGCACCTAACCACAGTGCCCCAAAATACCTGAGCCAACATTGACAAACCTGTAGGAAAAAAAGGAAGCCTCCACAATAATGCTTGAGGATTTCAATATACCACTTTCATCAATGAATAAAACAACTAGAAAAAAGATCAATAAATAAATGGATAACTTGAATACACTACAAAGAATTAAATCAAACATGCATACACAGAAAAGCTCCTAGGAAGAATAGCCCAGGACAAAATGGTTTCACTGGTGAGTTTACCAAATATTCAAAGAATTAACAATACTGCTCAAAGTCTTCTAAACTTGGAATAGCAAAGAACATTTCCCAACTAATTCTATGAGGCTAACATTACCCTAATCAAACAAAAAGAAAATTACACACTGCTATCACTCATGAGTATAGCTGCAAAAATCCTGTAAACATACTCACATAGTCAAGTTAACAATACATTAAAAAAATTATACACCATTACCAAGTGAGATTTTCCCCAGGTTTGCAAGTGTGGTACATCTTACTAAAATAAAAATTAGAAAATAAAACATGGGACTGTGTAACATGGTGACTCCTGTTGTGTATTATGGACTGGGGTAAATATTACAGGTATAAGAATGTTCGTTCATGAATTATAACAAATGTAAGACATGAATACAAGGTATTAATAATAGGGTAGTTTATGGCAAAATACACCTAATACAAACTATGCACTATAGTTAATAGTACTATTTTAATATTGTTTCATCAATAGTGTATTTGGTGGTGCAACTCCACTGAGGCTCAAGGCCCAGCTGGCACATGGACAGCTAAAAGATTCAAACCTCTTGGGCATACACCTACCAACTCCAGCACCAACTCTAGTTTCAAATAGAAGGGACAGAAGAGGCATATGTAGAGAAGTCACAACTGAGTCCAACTCTGTCATACTTGGAACACAAACTCCAAAGTAGTCCCCACTGGCAAGGCACCAAACTCTGGAGCTCTCTGCCATGACTGTAGGAACTGGGTTTCTCCAGAGCTCTCAGGAGCCCCACTATTTGGGGTAGTATCTACTTTGGCAGTCTATATGATCCTGCTGAGATGTCCATAAATGCTACCTCTGGGATGACTCCCAACTCACTTTGAAGACTCTTAGCAATATAAACTCATTTGTCTTTAATGTCCCCCTTTTTATTCAAGGTCTCTTTCGAGTAGTATTGCTAGTTGTGCTTGGAAGTAATCCCTCAGTGCCAGGGAGTATAATTCCTGGGAGTCATGTTCCATGCTGGGGGGAATATAATGCATTTATATGCTGAGTTTGGCTTAGAAAGAGGCCAAATTTGAGCAACACGGATGCTCTCAGGATGTAATTCTTAGGCACCACAAAACAATAGGCTAAGTTGCAATTTCAAGAGCAAAGGCTCATAAGCATAGGCATTGATATGAAGGGCCAAACAATGGACCATCCTTCTTCACTAGTCATTTCCCTTGTACTCAGGGGATTGTTGATGTTCCATTAGAGAATGTGGCAGAGCTCCCCAAGATGGAAATTCAATACTCTTTCAGTTATTGTGTGAATCTCTACCCACTGTGACAATGCCCGATGAACATTTGAACACATATACCTTATATGAATGCCCAAGTTAACTTCCTCCCATATATCCCCCATCACTGATTCCCCATACAAATGATCCTCCCCATCCACATTTGTAACCCTTCTGCAGTACAAAACATCTTCAAAAATGAAGCCAATTTGATTTTTACCCACAATAAAAAAAATTAAAAATTAAAAAAAAATGAAGCCAATAATAGTGCCAAATACAATTAATAGGAAAATGAAATAATAATGATAGGTTTATAAATAAGAAATAAAATACAAAATAATTTAGATAAACTAAAACAATAAAAATTTTAAAAATCGGGAATGAAAACTATTTTTAATTTTTTTGATGTTTTGTCTTTCATCACTGTAATATCTGTTGTCCTGCATGTACAGTGACATTTTCTTCCATTTCTTCCCCGTTGTCTTACTTTACTTTTGTTTTGTCATCAAAGAAGTTTTCGTTCACATTAAAGTCACATACAGAATATAGGGGACTCCCATATATGCAACAACCTCTCCATTTTCCTCCTTCCCATATTAATAACCTTTTTATGTGTGAATGGTACATTTGTTACAAGTGATGTACAAAAATTGAAACATAGCTATTAACTATGATCAATGGTTTAGATTATGGTTTACATTTTAGACTATACACTTTTATAAATTTTTGTTGAAATTTAACATGGCCTGTATCCGACACTGCAAGATCATGCAGAACACTTCCATTGCCCTCTAAATACTCCCCTTCCATCTATTCTATTCTTTCCTCCTCCTCTCCTTGGGGCCCAGGGCAACCAACAGGTTTCACTCCTTGAAGGACAAGATTCATAGTTACTTGCAACAACACTGAGGGCTTGACACACTGATCTGTCCTTCCCTGTTAAAACCACCCATGCTCTTGAGAGACAGCCACCCCTCTGTTTGAGAACATATTGGGCATCTCCATGATGGGAGTCCAACTCCATCCTGCTCACTGTGTGGGTCCCCACCCACTGGCACAACACACTATGACAAAATGATCACTCACACATTCTCTAGAAGACTGCTCCAGATGCGCCCTGTCCTGAATGCCCTTCCATGCAATACCCTAAAGCAATAACCCTTCCTTGTCATATTGCCAAAAGAGCTTTCCAAGCATTGTAGTTTCAACCACATATGCACCAATCACCAGTGTTCATCTGCTCCCTCCCCCAACCCTCCACCCAGTTCCATGAACCATCCAACCCACACTCCTCACCCTTACCCTCTATCAAAATTGCACCACCCTACCCAAAAGTATCACTACACCCCTGTCGTATTTCTTCACTGCACAACTACTCACTTCCACTTTATCATAGATTTCACCCATATGGGCATTGGCTCACAACTTTCTTTTCTCTTTCTGTTTCTTGTAAACCTATCTTCCTGATTCTAGCTCCCTGGGTCTGCTCAATTTGCTTAATTCATATCAGAGAGGCCATATAATATTTGTTCTTCAATGTCTGGCTTGCTTCACTCAACATAAGGTCCTCAAGATTCATTCATGTTATCCCAAGTGTTAGTACTGTATATATTCTTACAGCCGAGTAATATTCCATTGTATGTATAGACCACATTTTGTTTATCCATTCATCTGTTGATCAGTATTTGAGTTAATTCCAACCTTTGGCAATAGTGAATAATGCCACTATAAACTTTGGTGTGCATATATCTGTTCATGTCCTTGCTTTCAATTCTTCTGCTCTCCAGTTCATTGTTCTCACCGAGCACAGCTAGCAAGGAGATGAAGATGGACAAACACCATACCAAGGAAATGAGAGAGTTGAAGACTGCAAACAAGAGAGTCCCATCCATCAGCCATACAGGATCAAAGCCCCCTCTCAACTAGAGGTGGAGTGGGCATCATCATGCCAGAATCCTCAAGATTGGGGTATAAAATATGGACTAGAGTGGACTTCTTGGTATTCTGCTATAGACTTATTGTGATTTCAGCAATGGAAGAAATTATATCATTGATGTGGAGACAGTGGCCACTGGAGATGCTGAAGGCAGGGAGAAGGAAAAAGAGATGTACTATGGGGGCATTTTTGGGACTTGGAATTGTCCTGAATGATATTGCAGTGACAGATATAGGCCATTATATATCCTGCCATAACCTACAGAATTGAGTGGGAGAGAGTGTAAACTACAATGTAAACTATAATCCATCATTTTAATTATAATATAATTATATAAATATAATTATAATATTATTATAATCTTAGTGACAATTCTCCAAAATGTGTTCATCAAATTTAATGAATGTAGCACACTAATGAAAGAAGTAGTTAATGTTGGGAAAAGTGGGAGTAGTGGGGAGTTGGGCATATGGGAATCCCTTATATATTTTATGTAACATTTTATGTAATCTAAGTATCTTTTTGAAAAAATAAAATTATATTTTAAAAAATAGTGTATTAGCCAAAGGGATGATGATGCAAAGTACCAGAAATCTGTTGACTTTTATAAAGAGTATTTTTTTTTTTTAGTAAAAGCTTACAGTTACAAGGCCCTAAATAGTCCAACTCAAAGTTGATTTCTCATCAAAGTCAGTTGCCACATATTGAAGCAAGATGGTTGATGAAGTTTGTGAAGGTTCAGCCTTACTCTCTCTCACATCCAGGTTGACAAAGGGCTTGTTTCAGAGCTTTCTCAGCATTGCAAACTATCAGGCAAATGGTTCATCTCTCTTCCTGGGGCTGCAGTATAAAATTTCTCTCCTCTGTCATGTCAATGGAGCTTGCTTTCTTCCTCCTGTGTCTACTTCTGTGTGTCTTCTTGAGTGAGAGCCCATTTATATTGAAACCTTTGTATTTAATACAATCAAAGAATATCACACCCAGAAAAATAGACCAGCTTACAAACACAATTCTTCTCTTTTTTGGGGTTCATAAACAATCTCAAACTGCCACAAATAGTAACAAAGTTTCCACACTAATGCAAAGTGCTAACAATAGGAGTGTATATGGGAACTTGATATTTTAACATGACTTTTTTGTAAACCTACTTCTCTAATCAGAAAAAAAGTAAAACAACCATGTTAAGTGTAAAAATAACAAGCACAGGGTACAACATATTGTATGCTTCCATAATATAAAATGTAAATCTAAATAAATCTATAGAGACAGTAATAGATTATTGGCACTATAGGGCTATGGAAGGATAGAGGGATTGAGAGGTGAATGTTAAGGGGTATGGAATTTTTCATTTTGGAGTAATAAATTGTTCAAAAATTAGGGTGAATGCACAACTGTGTAATTATACTTAAAGCTATTTAATGCATACTTTGAATGGATTGTATTATATGTGCATGTCTCAATGAAACTCCTTTTAAAAGAAAATAAATTAATGTAATACAGATGTTAGAAGAGAAAGGATAGGGAAAAAAAACAATATCTGATTATCTCACTTGATGAAGAAAAGACTTCTGAAAACATATTTTAATGGAATTAATGTCATCAATTCTCAATCTTTTGCTGTTTTTTGTGGGGATTTTTTGTGACCCTTTACACTCTTAAAAATATTGAAGACCCAATTGAATTAATGTGGCATATTTATGTGTATGTATATATTGTATCTCACCATAAAAGAAATTAGAAGTGACACAAGCATAAATCCTTATTTAATTTATTAAAATGAATGAATCCTTTATACATTAATGCAGTAATACATTAATTGATTCTGTGCAAAATGCAGTCATTTCTAAAACCTGGCTTGTTAGGAAAGAACTGGAATTTCCTATCTGCTTCTTCATTCATACTCTGAAAAAAATATGGCCTGGTGCAGACATATTGCCAAAAATGGGAAGTATTTGATTAACTTTTTAAAATCACTAATATACTTTCATAATACTAATATTCTACAAAAAAATTCAATAAGTGATTTATAAAGAATAATTGAGCTTATAATCTGAGAACGTATCAAAGGACTTTCATGTTATGTAAAATTTATATCCATTGAATTAAAAGTATTGAATTTTTTCACACCTATGCATGATTTGTATGATCATATGTTGTTCTCCTAGAAACTACTGGTTTAAATAGAGATGGCGAACTTACAAATCTGAAACATTTTTTATACAATAAAAAACATTTATTTATATAACTAATCATTGTATCATGTAAGAGTTTAAATATTGGGATATTTCAAAGGTTATGTGGCTTACACATATTTATAAAATTTTAATTTCACTGAAACCCAAATCTTATCATTAGCAACTAATTTCTTATTTTTTAATTTACAATCATTTTGATAGGTGGACTATGTCTTTCAATAAACTCCTATGTCATTACTGATATTTGATTTCATTTTCCTTAATTACTGATAATATAAGTAGAAGTTAATCAATCTGGTAGATCTTTTCAAAGAGAAGAAAACTTTTTGCTTCTGTTAGCATTTCATTTTCTTTGTCTCTTTTCTATACCACTGATTTCTTCTCATTTCTTTACTATTTTCTTCTTTCCACTTACCAGAGGATCACTTTCTTTTCCTGGTTTCTTCAGTTACAAATGATGGTCACTGTCTTTAGACCTTTCTCCTTTTCTAGTATAAGCACTTATAACTTTAAACTTCTCTCTATGCACTGCTTTTTTTTTCTATTCTACCAAATTTTACTTACTGTATTTTCATTATCAGTCAACTCAAAATATTTTTTAAATTCCTTGTGATTTTTTGATACAAAGATTGCTTAAATTTGTATTATATGGTTTAAAACTTCTATTTATTGATTTTTAATTTAATTCCAATTTCTCAGAGAATGTATTCTGAAAAATTAAGTCCTTTAAATTCATGAAAACATTAATTGTTCAGTATGTTGTCCACTTTTAATTCTCTAAGGAAAAGTAATTTCAAACACAATTCTATACTAGTATATAATTCCAGAGTATCACAATTAAGAAGTCTGTCAATACAAAATGATGGTAATGATCTCCTTGGCCTAACCTCTTATACATTTAGATACAAGATTTTGTTACAAATTTTATAATTTCTAATAAAATTAATAACTCCTCTGAGCCTGGTCTTCATTATGTATCCAAAAGAACTAAGTATAATCATAAAAATAAATATGTAGGAGAATATTCATAGGAGCTTTAATTATACTAAATAAAAAATAAGAAAGGCACAGGTATCCAACAAAGGTAAAAACATAAACATTTGTGAGATATTTATACAGTATATTACTCAAATTTTAAAAATGTCTATGTATTCACAAAACCACATGGATGAATCTCAAAATATTAGTTAGAGTTTAAATACACTTTACACAAAGAAGGACTATTACATGATGTAGTTTATCGAAATGTTTAGAGCAAAAAAAATTAATCCTGATGATATAGATGAATAAATAAATAGATAAATAATTTTGTCTTAGTAAGGAGGGCAATGTGAAAATTTATTAGGAAAATTTGAAGGAATATAATGAGAATATGGTTTAATTTGTTTGGGATGGAATAATAAGGTAGTTATGCTTCTCAAAACTGTTAGTAATGTAAAATTAACTTTCAAGCATTTAACTGTTTGTAAATACTGTCTAAAACAAAAATCACAAAATTAATATCAGTTAATTTTATGAATACACAAGAGTTTAGGCATGAACAGAATTGATGAATTCAACTTACTTGAAATGCAATGTAATTAGAAATAAATATATTTTGATGGATGGAAAAAATGATGCATATATGAACAGATATATGATAAAGCAATAAAGCAAAATGATCATAGCACAATTTGAGATAAAATGTTGGGTATATTTGTATTTCCTCTACAATTATTTCATCTTTTATCTATATTGATATTTTCTCCGAATTAAATAAGTAATATAAATTGAAAAACATTAACACTTTTTTAGAAATATGCTGTGTCTACTGCAAATTTATATCAAGTCCTTACTGATTTTCAATTAAACACTGAATTTCCCATAATGTCCCTTTAAAGAATTATAAAGAAGAATTCTACATAGCAAAACTGATAAGATGAACTTAATTTTCTCTTCAAAATATGCAACATTTCATAACATTTTTCTTATTATCTTAAAGTCAAAAGATTTAAAAAAGCTTTCCAATGAAATAGGACTTTAAAGCATATCATGTTATAAATGAATACAGTATATAATGCCACAAATTATTTGAAAAATGCTCTAAAGTACAATTCTATAAAAAGCACATAGTCATCTGGCCAATGTTTCATTTCTGAGTATTCCACATTTATGAACAATGCAAAATAGACAATAAGTATTTTATGTGTATTGGATAATTGAGAAAATAATATAATTTCCTAAAGTTTGATATGAAAATAAAATATTTTTAACAAGTAGATTTAAGTCATAGAATTATTCATCTTTCCATTGTAATTTTCTTCTTCAAAGTTCTTTATGCACTATTTTATAACAATGTTTTAAATGTTGAAATACATACATTGAGTAAAGAAACACAAAAAACAAGTATAATAAGCATATTGTATTTAAAATACATATTATATGAGCTTACAATTATATATACATTACAATAATTCATATATGCATGATAACTGGTCTGTCTTAGTCATTTAAACAGATTACATTGATTTAGAACTATAAAATTTCATTTCATGCTTAAGTCCCAGCAATTACAAATACATAGAACCAGTAAAGCAGTAATTTATTCTTGAGATATATGTTTATTTCATTGATCATATGTCTGTCTATCTATCTAGCTATCTGTCTAGCTATCTCCCTATTATATATCTATTATATCTAAGACTGTGTATGTGCATGTATTGTCTGTGTGCATGTGTAGGTGTGTTTGCTTATAGGGTTATAGTAATGTATTCATTTTTTCTGGCTGAATTGAAAAATACTACTACTAAATAATGTAACTTTAAAAAGAAAAACATTGGAAATATACTTAAGATGTGGAATTCAAAATCAAATATGGGTAAAATCCTGAAATGCATGGCAGAAATAGAAACAAATAGAAACAGACACATTGGTTGAAGAGATAAGTTTTCATAAGGCAGCATCTCACCCTTACGTGAGCATGAGGCACTTACTCTATATCCAAAGAGCACCACACATTACATCAAAGGAAGTGAAAGTAAAAAGAAAGAAACAGAAGACTACTAAGTTGTTTATGTTCATTTTTCAAGTGCATATGCATTAGCATTTCTCAGTAGACATTTTAGTTCATTACAATGCTGTCACCTTTACCATCGAGTCAATTTTGCAAGTTCACTGGTTTCACATGATTTGGCCTCAGACATCATTTCCTTATAAATACAAGTCATAGGACATACACAATGACAGCACAACCCTCTTATGTAAGAAGACTATTTAAGGTCATTAGGTATAATGTATATTCTCACATAAACAAATCATATCTATACATCTGCATGAAAAAATGAGTAATTATGCTTCAAGGAAATGAAGAGGTAATTAAAAATACACCAGTTCAATAAACTCAGAAGATTATCAATATGTATATATTCAAACATTAAATAATCTCTTTGGATGTAAGAAAATATTTGAAGAAATTTTTGTTATCCTGACATAAAGGAAAAATGTTGAAAAAATATAGGAATAAAAGTTGGTCTTGCTCCTGAGATAAAAATAATGTTGGAGCTTAATATTTTTTAAAATCCTAGGAGATATTTATCAAGAAAAAATAAGTTTCAACTCTTATATCATGTACCTCATGATGTCATATAAATTAAAAACACACTCAAAAATAATAAGGAATCCTGAATATTCTTCCAGTCTAGACAGTAGGAATGAGGCACCCACCTGCTAGGGAAACACTGGCTACCCATGTATACAGATACAAAAGTGTCATAAATAAAATTTTCAAAATATTTTTTGAAAAAAATCCATACATTAATTATTCAGTAAAAATACGGAAATATTTTAACTGTTATAAAAGTAGACGTTGATCAAATAGATACAAAACAGGTAAATAATGAGCATTTTATTTCAAATATATTTTCTTGATCTCATCAATATATTGATTATAATATCAAGCAGGAAATAATTAGTAACTAAACATAAAAAATTAAGTTTAAAGGAAACAAAAGCATCAAATTATATGTTCTATGTATATGTATACCCAGAGAAATGTAGCATAGATATACCAAATCCTATGGATAAAATTAAAAATTTCATCAAAAGAAAACCAATATTATAACTTTTTTAGATATGTTCAGTAGTTTAAAGTAGGAGGCAATTTTATAGACAAGGAGGAAGAAGAGGAAGAGGAGGAAGAAAAAGAAGAAAGATACAAAAATACACAGAATAGAAACATATTTGTGATTTTGTCTGATTTTCAATTGAAAATCATTTTCTCTAAAACCAGTTCAAGGGCAGCAAAATAGGTATATCATAAACCACTTAAAAATTAATGTTTAAGGCCTAGAGAGCAATTCTGAAGAGGAGGAAGCACACATGTCTTATTTTAAACATAGCAGTATATTCTTCACCATTGGTATTGACTGAAAAGAAAATATATAACCTCATGGTATTGCCACAAGATCAGTAGAATGGAAAAAATATATCCAGATGCATCAATAACTAGTGTGGTTGTGGAGCCAAGGATATGTGGATATATTGCTTGTTTGTGTGCATAAGTTGGTACAACTGCTTTAGAAAACCATTTTTTTTTTAAATTTTATTACTCAGCGAAAACAAGTTTAGTTTGCAATAAGAGTAAACATTTAGTTGGTGCTGAGAGCCACAATGATTATTTTCTACTTATGACATGTCTATTTTGTGTTGGTGATTATTTTGCTATGTATGATCCACAATCAAAGAGCAGGCTATTACAGAACCCAGAACATGGAATGTTCACGGTACAAATGGCACGAGGTACATATGTTAGCACTTAACACCCACAAACATAATTTTTTCTCATATTTTATTGTCCAAAAGATGTTATGTGACTCATTCTGTTAGAACCGTGGTATAAATGTTTCGAGGTACATATGTTAGCACTTAACACCCACAAATATAACTTTTTCTCATATTTTATTGTTCAAAAGATGTTATGTAACTCATTCTGCCAGTAATGAATGGTAACTCTATTTTCCTATACTAAATAGAGTACTACAGAGAGGACCACCTCAGAAGGGGCATGGTATATTTTGAATAATAGTGCAAAGGAGACAATTTATTAACTTGCAGAAACACTCGCTATGTGTTTGCATTTCCAGTCAGAATTGTGACTACCAGTAAGATGGAAGAAAAGTTTATGGAAAGAGAGAGATACATGGTACCCCTAGTATCCTTGAGTGTTTATATTGTATTGAGACTATTTTTATAATTACTCATTGGAATCTAAATGTGGTTTGGAAAATAATTGATTCTTCCTTTTGAATGAGTAATAGAATACCAGAATACCCTACTAAATACTGATTAAATTTATCCTGTTAAAGCTTTTTTCAACAAACTGATCAAATGCTTATTAATATTTATTCACGTCTTTGAGATTATTTGTTTTAGTTTCCTAGGTTGCTCAAGTAAATACTATGAAATGGGTTAACTTAGATAATATGAATTTATTAGTTTACGTTTTTAAGCCTAAAAGAAATTCCAAAGCATGGTGTCACCATGGCAATGGCTTTCCTTGAAGACTGTTTCTCTGGGGTTGGCTGTCAGCATTCCTTGGTCCTTTGTCACATGGCAGCATCTCCTGGTCTCTTCCTTCTGTTCTGGGTTTTGTTGCTGTCTGTTTTCTGGCTGCTGCACCTGTAGCTTTTTCTCCCTGTCTGAATTTCATTCTGCTTGTGAAGGACTCCAGTAATAGGATGAAGATCCACCCTGACTGAGGAGGTCTACATCTTCACTTGAGCAACCTCATTAGAAAGTCCTCCTTAGAATTGGTTCACAGCCACAGGAATGGATTAATTTCATGAACATGTTTTTCTGGTTTGTACTTAGCTTTAAATTATATCTGTTCATGTGTACTGAAATACATATGGATTCTTATTTCATCAACATTCCTTCTAAGTAAAGTGAAAATTCATGAAGTTCAAAAGAAATCAATTAAATAAAATTATCATTTTAATTCATTTCTACAGTTTATACCCAATTTTTAAGGTTACAATATACAATACTACAGATGCCCTTCAATTAGAAATGCAAAATATGATAGAGAAAGTATTGGGTATTTTGATTAATATTTATATTTTATTTCATGGTGCTTGGAAAGATGAATATTCATATAGGATAGAAATAAACTTCACTCATACCTCTCACTCTACACACATGACATAGATAAAAGTCATTTTATAAAAGTTAAAAATTATAATGACCTTAGAGTCACAAGTGGATAATGTCTTCATGACATCAGCTATATGTCATGTATTTCTTACATTTCTCATTCAGGAAACAAAATGTAAACCACAATGAAAAATATTGATACATTTATTATTATAGTGAGAGAATTCCTTTTCCTCAAAGGACATAGATACACAAAGGATCATATAACAAATAAGGGAAATATATCTGTCACTAATAATATAGACAGGAATTTCACAGAAAGGCATAACAGACTAAGATGAAACTACATAAAAACTTTCAAACTTAACACAATTACATATACACACATACTTACACTAAGCACATTGAAATATCTGGCAAAATAAAGTATGGATGGGGAAATTGAGAAAAGAGAAACCTCAAATCCTGATGAGGAGTCTATTAATTGGTACAACTAGTTTAAGATATAATTTGACATTGTATCAATTGGCTTAGTCTATTTTACACTTGAATGAACTCACAATGTTCATTGCAGAATTGCTTATTCAGGATTCCTATACATTTTGTGTTGGTCACAACCATTTACTGGGGAAACCAATATAATGGAGAGTGACCCCCCAAATATCAAATAGAGGACAGATTATGGCAAAGCATAATGCAGTACTTTAATCTGCACTATTCCTTCCTTTGTCACTTATTATGAATAAGCCTGATAGATAGTTAAACTTTATATAATTAGACTATTAGAGGACTATCATATTATAGGGAGGAGCACTCAAAGGTTAAGCATAATTGAATATACCTCAAGCATATGCTATTAAAATTAAAGGTTTGTATAACCAACACACAATAGTCATGCATTATGACCAAGAGCCATGTTTTGCTATTTTTGATCATTGATACAAAGGGTTTTGAATATATGTAGCATTTAATGTCAGAAAGGTGTTTAAGTGAAAGGAAATACTCTTACTGTTAAATATTATATTTAATCCTTTTAAATTTGTCTCACTCCATCTATTCTCCTTTCCAAGAGTTACAGCTTAATTTCTCTCCTATATGAGATTAAACTCATTGTTCCCATGACTCTGGAACAAGGCCATGCCCTTTAAACTGCTCAATATTTGAGAAGCAGATATTGGTTACCTTTTTGCAATACTGAAGATTCCTTCCCAACCAAGGGACAAAAAGTGACTATATGACCAGGGATGACCTTGTGATCTGGGTTTTACTAATTCACTTATGCTCAAGGAGATCTTGTCCTGACTGCTTTAACACTTTTAAACTCTGAATTTATATTTAAATTTATATAGTATAAATCCTTGTTTATAGCCTCATGGGTTGGGGAGATGTGTTTCCTCTTAGCACAGAGATCAAATAAAACTGAAGACACAAATACTTTGCATTAACATATGGAGATTTGGAAAATAAAGCCTTCAGGACAAGTTTCAATGCTTATGATATAACAGCAGTAGTACCAGAATTCCTGTGTGTACCAAACACCTGATATCCAACTGTATTCCATCCATCTGCATATCCAAGATTGAAAACAAATGTTCATGTCCTATATTTTCCTAAAATCTTCACTAAACTGTTTGCCCAAGATAAAAACATGCATATATTTTACTGGTGAAGACACCTTAAATAATAGTTAAGAAATAAAAAGTTATGTTCAGCCATGATGATGAAAACAAGAAGGTACTCATAAATTGATCTTTATATATTTTGGAAGACAACATATAAAAATTGGTGTTTAATGAACCTTATGTAAAGAAGAGGGATTGATGCTTTGGGGCATCTTAAAATCCAGATGTAAGGATTCTTTAACAGAGGGAACAAACACATAATGCTGAAACCTGGAATGCTGATTTAGATTTTGCTTGGCCTCACTGTGTTAACTCCAGAAGTTCTCAGCCATTAGCTGGCTGCCATGCACAGGCTTGAAATAACTGAAGGTAACTGTTAAAATGTAAATCAACAAAACTGTTGGGAAAACTATAAACAGTTTTTGTAGATTAAAGACTGAAAGTTTCCTGCTAAATGGCACTGTGTGGACCAAAGCAAATTGGTGTAGCTTAATTTCTGCATTTCATTAATAAAAATCTCAACAGACTTTAAGATCCAAGGTATGGAGATATTTAGCAGCTTTCAGTGTGCTCATTTACAATTTTAAATGATCTTCTCAAGACTACAAAGCAAAGGAAAATTCCAGATTTTCAGTAAGAGAGAAAGTAAGCATCTTTAAATGACTTTCAATACACTAGGGAAAAAAAGGAGACAACAGCACATTAAAAAACCTTTAGTGGATATTCCCAAAGTGATAATAGATGATTTTGCACCTGTATTTTGCTTTCAGAAAATAAATTACTGATTTAAGAAGTTTTGAGGTTTAGCAAAATTATACATGTACATATATTAAAATATTTAAGTGAACATTTTGGATAGTTAAAAAAAGATTTGAAGATCATTTCTCATTGTAACATGTATTTTACATGTTATTAAATTACAAATATTTAGAAAATATGCAAGCAATAGATAATTATTAGCACATTAAGAAAAAATGCATTTGACAATTCAAAAATTGCAAGAAAAAAAATTAGAAATAATTACTTGAGTTAGAAAAACTTAAGTTTCTTGACTGACATAGCCTACCCCTTAAAGGGAATATTAATTAAAAACTTATAAATGGAATTATAAATAGTGAGCTTCATACTCTCTAAATCTGAGGCATTCAGCATGAACATTATCCCCAATTCCTCAAGACTGAGTAATGAACAAATATAAAAGAGGTGGGATGTAACCATGGACCAAAGAAGAGGTATTGTTACTATAGTTATTATCATGTGATAACAAAATGAATTGTAACATTGATATAATGATAATGGTTACCAGAGATACTAAGGGGAGGGGTAGGGATGAATAGGTGGAAAACAGGGCATTTTTAGGACACTGGGATTGTTCTGTATGCTACTGCAATGACAGATACATAACACTATACATTTGTCAAAGCTTATAAAAGTGTACAGTGCATAGTATACATCATAATGTAATTTACAGTACTTGGTTAGCTGCAATGCTTTAATATTGATTTATCAATTGTAATAAATGTACCACACTAATGTATGATGTTAATAATGGGGGAAATGTGTGTGTGTGAGGGAGATTGTTATATGGGAATCACTTATACATTTTTTATTTTAAAAAGTATTGAAGTATATCATTCATATGTATACATAAACAATAAGGGTATAGCAAATATTGTGGGCTTACAAAATGAACATACAAATCATCATACAAGGCTACTGTACATCACCCCACCACCAACATCTTGCATTTTTATGAAACATAAGTTACAAACTATGAAAAAGCTTTGCCAAAATATTACTACTAACTATAGCATTTGGTATATTTTCCCCAAACCTATCTGATCATTAACACCTTGTACTACTATTATATATTTATTATAGTTCATGAGATAACAATTTATTATATATTCTGTTTACAGCAGTCCATCTTCCACCACAGGATTCATTGTGTTATACAGCCTCATGCTTTGTACAATCCACTCAAAGTGTGCACTCCATGGCTCTCATTTTCATCACAGAGTTGTGTTGTCATCACCTCAGTCTATTTTGAAAGGAAAAATCCCATACCCCCTTAATTGCCCTGTTTTTGCCCCTTAGAATTGATGTATCTTCTTTGCCATTGCTGTAAAAATATTACAATATTACTGTTAACTATCATCCATAAGTTACATTAGTTGTAATTTTCTTGTCCATCAATATATTCTTAACATTTTGTAAAAGAACAGCATTATATTTATACTATTAAGCAAAACCTTCATCTACCAACAAAATCATTGTTATACAGTCCATAAATTATTCTTTAGCTTCATTTCATTTGAAATTTATGTCCACAGAATACCCCTTTCAACCACAATTACATTTATAAATCAACAACATTAGTTACACTCACTATAATGTGCTACCATCAACCATTCATTTTCACACTTTTACAATAAAATAATTCTACATACATTAAGCATCAGCTTCCATTCTCAAACTACATCCTATATCCTAGTAAACTGTACTCCTTTTTCCTCTGTGAGTTTACCCCTCATATTTATTTCATATTAGTGAGACCATTCAATATCTGTCCTTTTGAGTCTGGCTTATTTCATTCAATATATCCTCAAGGTTTATCCACATTGCCATTTGTATTCTGATTTCATTTCTTCTCATAGCTTAATAGTATTCCATTGTACATGATATATAAAAATATCATACAACTCAAGGATTAAAAGACAAGCAACCCAATTAAAAATGGGCAAAAGACTTGAATAGACATTTTTCCAAGGAGGAAATACAAATGGCCAAATAGCACATGAAAAAATGTCCAACATCACTAGTTATTAAGGAATTGCAGATCAAACTGCAATGATATATCATTTCACACCTCAGAGAGTGGCCATTATTTTTTAAAAAATAGAAAACTACAAGTGCTGGAGAGGATGTGGGCAAATAGGAACAATCCTTCACTGTTGGTTGGGATGTAGAAAAGTTGCAGCCTCTGTGGAAGACAGCTTAGTAGTACCTCAAGAAACTTAGTATAAAACTGCTATATGATCCAGCAATCCCATTAATAGGAATATATTCCAAAAAGATGAAAGCAACGATGCAAATCAACATTTGCACAATGATGTTCGTAGCAGAATTATTCACATTTGCTAAAATATGGAAGCAGCACAAGTGTCCATCACCTGAAGAATGGATTTCAAAAAAATGTGTTATATCTCCTATGCTTTGGATGTAACTTTTCTGTAATCTAAAACTTCTCTAAAAATAAAGCTTATCATTGCAAAAAATGTAATGATCTTCAGATATTTATAAAATAACATATAAAATTAGAGAGAAAAAAGTCAAAATGAAAGAGAAAGAGAAAACTATAAGGATTTTATTGTTGCCCTGGGGAGAAAAGATCCATTGAACAACATAATCAAATATGTGTGACATTACCTAGGAGAGTATTTCTACATATAAATTTAAATTTAAATAAATAATTTTCATTCAATATACAATTGGACAATGATAGCTTTTCTAGGAAAGAATTGTTCAGATGTCTCAGGTAGTAACAAATTAATTTTTAAAAGAACTATGATGGTGTTATCAATTATTGAAATATTTCAAATATAAGAAGATATTTCAGGTATTGGAGCAAAATGAACATATTTAAGACTTTTACTAGGATTATTACTTTTTTACATATACTTTTAAATCTTTTTAAAAATACTTAGATTACATAAATGTAACATAAAAAATATAGGGGATTCCAATAAGCCCTGCTCCCTACCCCTCCCACATTTTCCCACATTAACAGCATCCTTCATTAGTATGGTACATTTTTTACAATTGAACAAATTTTTGAACATTGCCACTAAGCATGGATTATAATTTACATTGCAGTTTACATTCTCTTTCACAAAATTTTGTAAGTTATGACAAGATATATAATGGCCTGTATCTGTCATTGCAATGTCATTTGGGACAATTTCCAAATCCTAAAAATGTCCCCATATTGCACCTGGTTTTCCCTCTCCCTCCTCTCACAACCTCCAGTGATCACTGCCTCAACCTTAATGATAAATGTTCATCCATTACTAGAATCACAATGTCTATAGTAGAATACCAGTAAGTATTCTCTAGTCCATTTTTCATCACCCAATACCGAGGGTTCTGGACTCATGATACCAATTCCAAATTTAATTGTAAGGGGAATTAGATGTCATGGGGCAAATGGATGGTACTATCTTCCTTGAAGTTGCAGACACTCTCTGTTCCTTAGGATGGTCTTTGTCCATCATCATCTCCTTGTTAGTTGTCCTGGGTGAGTCCAACAAACTGAAGAGTAGTGTTGCAACTCTGTTGAGATTCAGGGCCCAAATGACACATGGATAGATCAAAGATTTAAGTTTCTTGGACATACACCTATCAACTCTAGTACTAACTATAGGTTCAAATAGAAGAGGCAGAAAAGTCAGGTGTAGGGAAACCACAACTGAGTCCAACTCTGTCACATTGGGTAGCCTAAATTCCCAAGTAGGGCCCACTGGCAAGGTATCAATCTCCTGAGCTCTCTGCCCTTCCTATAGTGTCTGGATGTCTCTAGAGCCTCAGGAGCCCTTCTCTTTGAGGCAATATTTACTGTGGTAGTCAATGAGATCCTGCTGAGATGTGTATAAGTGTAACCTCTGGAATGATTTCTCATCTCACTTTGAAGTCTCTTAGCCATACAAACTCAATTGTCTTTACCTTTTTCCTCTATTGGTCAAGGTCTTTTTCCACTTGCATTGCAAGTTGGTGCACGGTAGTAATCCCTCAGTAGCAGGGAGGTTCATCCCTGGGAGTCATGACCCAGTCTGGGTGGAAGGTAATGCATTTATATGCTGGGTTTGGCTTAGAATGAGGCCACAGTTAAGCACAAGGAGGATCTCTGGAGGGAACTCTTAAGCACCCTATAATACTAGGCTAAGTTTCTATTTCAAAAGTAAAGTTTCATAAATACAGTCATCAATATCAAGGGCCCATAAATGGTCCAACCTCCTTCACTAGTCACTGCCCCTTTGCTCATGGGATTCATGCTGTCCCATTAGAGAATGTGGCAGAAGTCCCCAGGAGGGTAATTCAATATTCTTTTAGTTATTTTTTAAATCTCCACCCACTGTGACAGTACCCCAAGAAGAGTTGAACTCTCATATGACTTATAGGTATGCCCCAGATGAATCTCCTCCCATATATGCCCCATGATTGACACCCACACAAATGATCCTCCCCTGTCACAGTTGTAACCCTTCTGTGATCCAAAGCTTCTTCAAAAATGAACCCAACAAAAAAAACAAATACAACCAAATACAATTAATAAGAAAATGAAATAATAACAATAGTTTAAAAAATAGCAAACAAAATACAAATTTTTAAAAATTGGAATATTAAAAAAATAATTAAAAATATAAAATTAAAAACACTTTGACATTATGTCTTTCATTATTACTTTTTAAACTTTTAATTTCAAAATACATTCAAACTTGCAAGACTGTTAAAAATAATACAAATTCTATAGACAAAATTCCAAACACATTCCCTTTCCCCTGATATGCATGTCCACCCATTTTTATATTTTGTTGCATTTTCTGTATAGTACTATATATCCATTAATGTCTCAATCCCTTTATCTATCTATCTGTTTATCTATCTATACATTTACTATCCATTTGCTGAACACTTGCATGTAGGTTGTATACATTATGCTCCTTAAACCATTAATACTGCCATTCACATTTCCTAAAAAAAAATGATATTCACTTATGTAACCACATTAAAGGGCAGTTTTCAATTTCAATAAGTTTATAATTGATATAAACTTACAGACTATAGCTAATGATGTAATCTTTTACTTTTCCTGGGCCATCACTTCCTGTTTCTTTCTAGATATTGTAACCTTTTGTTGAAACCTGGACATTTTGATATTTTAGCGTGCTGTCACTGGAACTTAGACTCTGAGGTATCTGTTCCTATAGCTAGTGTTAAGATAGAATTTTCTTTGTATGTCAGGAATTATAAAAAAACAAATAAAATGAAAAAATAAAGCACCTCTCATAGTATTTGCAATTTATTCAGAGAAAATTAATCCTTGAGCTCCATCCCCTCTCATACAATGGATTTAAAGATTAGCTTGAGGTCAAAGAATAAGAGCTGTCTTGTTTATTTCCTTTCTTACCTTGCACATGGGCTTGTGTACTTAGAAGAGTCCTCATTTACAGAGCTATAAATGTTCCCTTTTCTATGGGAAACCATTTTCTCACAGTCCCATGTCAAAGACTGTATTGATGTCCCATTATGAGCAATCCCGTGTCCCAAGTAGTCCAATTTTACTGCTCTTCCACAGTTTTCTGTAGACAGCAATTTCTCTGAATTACCACCAAAAGCAGGAAACGTTCTGAAATGGAGATTCCCTTAGGTCATCACCAGATTTTGATCCAAACATACACACTCCCAATGTGTGCCCAAGGCTCACTTAGCTCCCTACAGAATCAGTACCATGCACCCATCCTAGGAGCTCTGGTCAGCTACATGACCAGCCAGTGAGAGGTGGATGAGGGGCCAGCCAAGGTGCCAGAAGGTCCTACCAAAGTTTACATGTGTTTTATTTGGTTCAGCATTTATCCCATTCCTGCAATGCATTAACTTTTACCCAGTGCGCTAAAAATTATTTTTGCTAGTTCTTGCTATTTGTTAAAAGCTTCTGTGGGGAATAGAGACCTTAAGTGTATCACTCCACCTTCTTGATCAGGACCAGGATTAACTTTTTTATGACAACACATTTTATATATTTATTCATTACTTGCTTCTATAATGAATAATAGTTTCTGATCCATTGTGAGCCTGCATTTTTCCAGTTGAATGACAAAAGCTGAAATTAAATGAGCCCTAGTTCCTTAAGGCTGAAAGTTGCCTAGATATGAATTCTAAGTAAAAAGCAGCTTTCACTGATTTAATTTGAAGTAATAAAAAGCATAATTAATTTACCATGAAAATGCTCACTCATTCTCTGAGAATAAGAAAAAATAAAACTTTCTATACTGAGAGAATTTTTTTTTAAAATCCTTTTTGGTGGAATAGAGTGTACTGTATATTATAAGTCATATCAGATATTCTGCAACCAATTACACTTCCACTTAATGATACATCTCACTCCACTATCTACTTACTTGCTCTTCATCATGAAGAATTATTGAATGCATTGACCTAGGTATGCACCTAGATCATAGGGAGAGAAAAAGTTTTTACAAAAAAATATTCTGGGTGGAGGGCTAGGTTTCTATAGTACACTTTTCAATGAGGGAAGCAATTCTAACATTCTTTGCTATATCATTATTGTGTTCTTAATTCTACAGTTGTGTCTGAATTTTAATCACCTTTTTACTTGGTGCATACAATGTAAAAAACTGAATTCAAAGAAAGCAATTTGAATTTTATTGTCTAAATCAAAATAGTCAATATTCTCTTCCAGGATGGTAGTATCCTGTAATTTTAATTTTTGTCTTATGCACAGATACTTATGGTTCTTATCCACAGTATTTTCCACATGATACCACTCTAAGGCAGGATAGAATAGGGACCTGAGGAGGAAGAGAGCAGAAAGTCTAATAAACCTGGTAACAGAAACTGAAGTATTGGTTTGTTTACAAGCATTAGTCTGCTGAGCCACACAGTCAAGTTAGAAAAGGACACCTTACAAGCCCACACCATGCAGCTTGCAGCACACACACCCAAAGGCTGAGTTATCAGAAGGCATCCAGCAAAGAGGGAAGGGGTGAGAGGGGCATCACCACTACTTACCCACCTAGCTTTCAGGGTACCAAATGCCTTGTGGACAGTGACCAGAAGCTAATCACTGCCAGCCAACATGTGCTGCAGAGATCATGGACAGCAGCCAGAATCTAATCACCACTAGTCAACAACCCCACACCCCTAGGTATCTCACACCCCTGGGTCCCCAAATCCCTAGGCCCTTGCTTATCAGTGCAGACCCTGGAGTCCTGTACCCTGATAAAGCAGGCAACCCCATTGCAGAACTTCACATTGATCCAGCACTACAAAGAAGAAAATCTTCTCAGTGAGAAGGTGATTTATTGCACGTGCACAAGTAAGGAACTGGGGGAATCTTCCCCAAATCAGTTCAAAGCAAGACTGGGAGCTAGGGTTTTTATAGGAAAAGGAGAGGGATAAGGGAAGAGAAAAATAAGTGATGCCACAAGTCTTGTGAAGAAGTTATGTGCAATTTCTCAGTCCTTAATTGTTTCAAGCACATCAAATGTGCCCTTGGTTTCAGCAGCTAATTAACCACGTTCAGCAAGGTCTTCATGACCACTTTCTTAGCCACTTGCTCAATTGCTTTTTTGGTTCTGAGGAAAGTTACAGATTTACTGGGTCATAAGGTGCCCCTGACACTATTCTTTCAGATTTTGCTTTGAAACATTATCTTATTACTGTAAACAAAGCTGAGAAGGTCAGGTAAGTATTCTTCAGGGAACTAAGTACAAGGAGAAAACTGCTAAAATTAGATTAATAGAAAGCCAGCTCAATTAGTGTATTAGAAATTTCAGACCTTCATAAATGAAGAAAGTTTTAGTAAGCACATTTTCCAGCTATCATAAATAGAAGCTGAGAGATTTCATTAAAAAATGTTTCCTAGCTTTGCAGGAAACATTAAAGGAAGCCTTGCAGCCTGAAAGAAATTCAGGAGAGAGAGACTTGGAGGAAAGTGCAGAAGGGAAGACTATCAGAAAGGATGGCCAAAAGAGTAAAAAGGCAGACAAAAATAAGATAAGACATATGAAAGCCAAAGAATAAAATGATAGAAGAAATTAATGCATTAACAGTAATATCATCCAATCTGGATACCGTAGGAGATCACTCTCACTGGGCTCTGTCCAGGTGGTGCCAGGGTGCATAGGGTCCTGCCTAGTGATGTACAGTCCCATTCCACAATGTTGGAGATGAAGCCGGGCCTCAAGCCTTCATCTCCATATTTCTACAGCTTCTCAGAATCCTATGGACAATGACTGAGGAGACAAACCATGCAGGAAACAGCTCTTGAGCATCACAATCTGGATCTAGGTTCAGTTTACCACGTGTCCAAGAGAAGTGTGCTTTGTCTTGTTTTAATCTATTGGTGAATTACACTTACACTTTGTAACTTTGTTTCACAGAATTCTCAGAAGAATTCCAAAATACTTCAGATTTGAGGAGATAAGAGGAACAAAATATTGACAATCAAATAAGAGGTGGGAAAGTGAAAGTTATACTATCTTGAAGATGATCCTGGAGGGTTTGAAAATTGGCACACTTTTGTCTACATGTTTGCCTTTTTAAAAAACTGAGTAAATCAAAGAATTCCAACCTTAAAGACAGAATCTTGGAAATTGGCTAGAAATGCAAATTTTCAAATCTCCGAAAAATTATATACCAGTTTTAACATCTAATGTGGAGGTGGATGTGGCTCAAGTGGTTCGGCTTCCATCTACCATATGGGAGGACCTGGGTTTGATCCCTGGTGCCTCCTAGTATAAGGCAATCAGGCAAGCCAGGCCCACAAGGTGAACCAAGCATGCATGTCATGCCAGGCCCACAGAGACATGGAGCAAGCTAGGCCCACGCCATGAACCATGCAGTAAGATGATGACACAAGAAAAGGAGAGACATGGGAGAGTCAAGGCGAGACATGACAGAATCCAGGAAATGAGATGGTGCAAGTGACTAGATGCCTCTCTCCCACATCAGAGGTCCCTAGTATTAAATCCTGGTGAAGCCTGGAGGAGGATAATTAGAAGAGAAGGCAAGAAACAGACACAGAAGATCACCCAGTGAATGGACACAGAAAGCAAGTGGGGGGAGATGTAAGGCATAGCATTGTCAATGTGTCATTTCACAGATGAAAGTATATTTGTAGAATAAATTCCTAAAACATAAAATAAAAGAATTAAAAATTAAAAAATTAATATACTAAATATTAAGACCCATGTTTCCTGAGAATAAGAGCAAAGTGGATTACCCTATTTAACTAATGTATTTATGAATTCAAATAAAGATGGTATTGAGAAGAAAAAGTAATATCATTGAATGTGAATGGATTAAATACCACAGTCAAAAGATATAGACTGATAGAATGGAGAAAACAAAACAAAACAAAACAAAAAAAAAACGTGAACCATCTTTAAGCTGTTTACAGATCCAGGGACACATATTGGCTGAAAGTGAAAGATTTGAAAAAGATATTCATACAAACTGTAAGCAAAAAAAGTTGGAGTATCTGTACTAATATTAGACAAAACAGACTTTAAATGCAAAAATGTATGCATTGCAGAAGTCCATTATATATAATAAAAGAGGCAATCCAACAGGAAGAAGTTACAGTCATAAATAATTATGCACCTAACGAGGATCCCCCAAATTACATAAGGCAAACTCCAGCAACACTGAAGGGAAACAGAGAGAGTGGAAACAAATAAACCTGAGTTCTCCACTTCTAATATTTGATGCATACCCACTCTTCTGAGAAAATTCAGGAGTATTGCTCTGACAAATGACAAACATCCTTATAGGTGCAGAGTTGGCAACTCAAACTACTTCCTAACAGTGAACACACTAGCTGGAATAAACTATCTGTGTCTTATTCTGACAGTTCTCTTTGTATGATAAAAGTGAAGATTTTAAGTTACTTGGATCTGCTGAAGAACTAAATGATTGAAAAATTAGATAAATAATACAAACAATAAAAATCAAAACAGGTTAAAAGGAGAAATAAAAGTCAAAATGAAGAAATTGAAGGGAGAAATAGACATATTTATAATAGAGACTTCAGCACACCACTCACATCATTAGATAGAAAAATTAAACAGAAGATCAACAAAGAAACAGAGAATGTAAACAATATGATAAATGAGGAGACATAATAAACATACACAGACTGTTGTATCTCAAATCAGTGGGTTATGCATTCTTATAAAGTACTCATGGACTTTTCCCCAGAATAGACCACATGGTACATCACAAGGCAGGTCACAATAAATATAAAAAGATTGAAATTATACAAAGCAACTTCTCAGATCATAATAGAATGAGGCTGGAACACATAATAGATGAGAAAGGAGAAAATTCACAAGTGTATTTCAAAAATCATATTTCAAAAATCAAATTAATGAGTTGAAAGAAAATATGGCTAAAGAGATAAAGGACATCATGAAGACATTGAGAGAGCACAAAGAAGAATTTGAAAACCTGAATAGAAAAATAACAGAGCTCATGGGAAAGAAAGACATTAATGGTGAGATAAAAAACATATTGGAAGCATACATGAGCAGACACAAAATGATAGAAGAAAGAATAATTGACACAGAAGACACACCAGTTGAAATTGAAAAAAGAGAAGAACAGAGAGAAAAAATAACAGAAAAATTTGAGTTGAATGTTAACACGAATTTCAGCCACATGCATGTCATGAGAATACTGGAAGAAAAGAAATGAAATAGGGCAGAAAGAGGATTTGAGGGAATAATGGCTGAAAAATTTTCCAATGCTCGTGAGAGAAATGGGTTTCCATGTCCAAGAAACACAGTACACCCCAATTAGAATAAATCCTAATAGAACTACTCCATGACACATACTACTCAGAATGTCAAACTTCAAAGAGAAAGAAAAAATTCTGAGACCAGCAAGGAGAAGCAAACCATCACAAACAAGGGATGTCCAATAAGACTTGGTGTGGATTTCTCATCAGAATTCATGGAGGCAAGAAGACAGTGGTATAATATAATTAGGAAACTGAAAGTGAAAAATTGTCAGCCAAGAATTCTTTATGCAGAAAAATTGTTCTTCAAATATGAAGGTGAGTTCAAAATATTCACAAACAAACAGAAATTAAGAGACATCATAAAAAAAAGAATCCACCTTTGCAGGAAGTATTAAAGGGAGCTTTACAGTCCAAAGTGAAAAGACAGGAGAGAGGTGCTTGGAGGAGAGTGTAGAAGGAAAGAATAGCAGAAAGCATAACCAAAAGAGTAAAAAGACAGACAAATATAAGAGTTGGCATATGGAAACCAAAGAATAAAATGGTGGAAATAAATAATAGTTTTACAGTAATATCATTAAACATGAATGGATTAAACTCTCCAATTAAAAGATATAGGCTGACAAAATGGATTTTTAAAATTAGACATCCATATACTGTGTACAAAAGACTCATCTTAGATCCAGGAAAAAAAACTTCCTGGACATGAAAGGTTGGACAAAGATAATCCACACCAACAGTAACCAAAAAAAGCATGGGTAACTATAATAATATAAGACATAACAGACTTTAGTGCTAAAAAGTTATGAGATTAAAAAGCCATTATATATTAATAAAATAAAAAATCCATCAGGAAGAAGTAATAGTCATAAATATCTTTGCACGGAACCAGGGTGCTCCAAAATACATGAGGCAAGCTCTGGCAAAATGAAGGTAGAAATAGACATCTCTACAATGATAGTTGGAGACTTCAATACACCATTTACATCATTAGATAGAACAACTAGACAGAAGATCAACAAGGAAAGAGCATTTTAACAATATAAATGAGCTAGATCTAACAGACATATACAGAATGTTGCATTCCAAATCAGCAGATTATACTTTTCTCCAGGATAGCCCATGTGGTACATCACAAGGCAGGATTCAATAAATATAAAAAGATTGAAATTATACAAAGCAACTTTCAGATCATAAAGGAATGAAGCTAGAACACATAATAGATGGTAAATGGGAAAATTCACAAGTGTGTGAAAGCTAAACAACACAGTCATAAACAATTCATGAGTCAAAGAAGTAATTGCAAGCAAAATTTTTAAATATATTGTGATGTATGAAATTGAGAATGTTACTTATCAAAACTTATGGGATACATCGAAGGCAGTCTTGAGAGGGAAATTTATAGCCCTAAACTACCATATTAAAAAAAGAAGAAAGAGCTAAAATCAAAGATCTAATTGAACAACTGGAGTAACTGAAAAAAAAAATAGCAAAAATTCCCAAAGCAAGCAGAAAGAAAGAAATAATAAAGATTAGAGCAGAAATAAATGAAATTGAGAATAAAAATGATAGAGAAAATCAACAAAACCAAAACCTGGTTCTTTGAGAACAAAAAATTTGGAAAATGCTTAGCAAGACTAACAAGGAAAACAAGAGAAGATGCAACTCAATAAAATAAGTGAAATGGGGGTAGTTATGACTGACTCCACAAGAATAAAAAGGATCATTATACGATATTATGAGAAACTGTATATCAATAAGGTAGACAACCTAGATAAAACTGACAAATTCCTAGAAACAACCAACTTACACCAATGCCACAAGAAATACAAGAACTTAACAAACACAATATATTTTTAAAAATTTAATCAATTATCAAAATTCTCCCAATAAAGAAATGTCCATGACAAGATGGACTTACAGGTGAATTCTACCAAGCATTTCAAGAATTATTAACACCAATCTGTATTAAACTCATTAGAAAAATTGAATAGGAGAGGAAATTACCCAAGAAATTTTGTGAAGCTAACATCACTCTAATATCAAACCCACATAAAGATACTACAAGAAAGGAAAATTACACACCAATCTTTATAATGAACATAGATGCAAAATTCTCAACAAAAAAAACACCTTGCAAATAGAATCCAACAGCATATCAAAAGACATGCACCATAATCAAATGGAATTTATTTCTGGTATGCAAGTGTGGCTCAACACAAGAAAATCAATTATTGTAATATAACACATTAACAAATTGAAGAAAACATCACATGATCACCAAGATCAATGCAGAAAAGGCATTCAACAAAATCTAGCATCCTTTCTTGATAAAAACATCTAGAAAGATGGAAATTGAGGGAAAATTCCTGAACATGATAAAATTAGTCAAGGTTCTCTAGGGAAACAAAATCAACAGGAGATATCTGTCGACAACATGAGATTTTATGAGTCTCTCACTTGAGCATGGGGATGTGCAACTCCAGGTTCTGCAGGCAGGCTGCAAACCAGAGGCTTCAATGAAAGTTCAATGAAGGTCCTTGATGAGTTTCTGGGAGATGCTGACTGTCCAAAGACAAGCTGGGAAATTCTCTCCAAATGCTGAAATCACCTACACTTTTAAGGCATTCAAATGATTGTATAAAGCATCATTCATTGCTGACAGCAATCTCCCTGATTGATGTAGATATAATCATGTATATATGCAGTAAACTCACTGGTATACTACGATTAGGCCAGTGCTTGCTTGAACAAACAACTTGGCATAGTTACCTGGCCAAGTTGACTCTTTAGACTAACCATCACAGCATTATGAAAAACCCACAGCAATCATTGTACTCAATGGGGAAAGATTTAAAGCTTTCCTTCTTAGATTGGGAATGAGACAAAGAGGCCCACTGTCACCATTGTTATTCAACATTGAGTTAGAAGTTTTAGCTAGAAAAATTAGACAGGAAAAAATAAAAGGCATCTAAGTAGGAAAAGAGGAAGTAAAACTCAGCATTCATGGAAGCCATGATCCTATATTTTAAAAATTCTGAAATATCTATGACAAAGCTACTTGAGTAAATAAAAGAGTTCATCAAAGTGACAGGATACATGATCAACATGCAAAAATCCATAATATTTCTGTTCCTTAGTATTCAACAATTTGAGGAGGCAATCAGGAAATAGTTTCCATTTACAAAAGCAATAAAAGACTCCAATACCGAAGAATCAATATAACCAAAGAAGTACAAGACCTATATTTAGAAAACTACAAAACAATGCTAAAAGTAATCAAAGACCTAAGCAAATGTTCATAGATTGGAAGACTAAATATCACGAAGATGTCAATCCTACCCAAGCTGATTTCTAAGATTCAATGCAATATCAATTAAAATTCCAACAGCCTACTTTACAGAAATAGAAAAGGCAATTATCAAACTTAATTGGAAGGGAAAGTACTACCAGATAGCCAAAAGCTTTCTAAAAATGAGGAGTGATGTGGGAGGACTTTCACTGCCTGACCATGAAACATATTACAAAGCTACAGTGGTCAAAACAGCATGATATTGGTGGCATAAAGATAAACACATCTATCAGAGGAATAAAATTGAGAGTCCAGGAAAAAATCCTCACCTCTACAGCCAATTAGTTTTCAACAAACCTACCAAATCCATGTTAATGGAACAAAAGTCTCTTCAACAAATGGTACTGGGAGAAGTGGATATCCATAACCAAAAGAATGAAAGAGAATGCCTATCTCACTCCCAGTGCAAGAATCAACTCAATATGGATCAAAAACCTAAATAAAAAAGCCAGTACTATATAACTACTAGAAGAAAATATAGGGAAACATCTTAAAGATCTTCTAATAGGTGATGGTTTCTTGGAATTTACACCCAAAGCACAAGCAATAAAAGGAAAAATAGATAAATAGACCTCCTCAAAATTAAACAATATTGTACTTAAAAAGACTTTGTCAAAGTGTGAAAAGGCAGCCAGCTCAATGGGAGAAAATATTTGGACATCACATATCCAATGAAAGTTTAATATCCACCATATAAAAAGAGATGATACAACTCAATAATAAAGAGAAATGACATGATTAAAAAATGGGCAAACTTCTTGAATAGATATTTATCCAAAGAAGGAATACAAATGATGAAGAAACAAATGAAAAAATGTTCAACATCAATAATGATTAGGGAAATGCCAATCAAAGCTTCAATGAGATATCATTTCACACCTATTAGAATGGCCACTATTTAAAAAGACAGAGAACTATAAGTATTGGAGAGGATGTGGTCAGAGAGGAAAACATATTCATTGTTGGTGGGAATGTAGAATGGTACAGCCAAGGGTAAGACAGCAGAACCCAGGACACCATCTGGCCCCTCTTCCTCAACCTCAGCCTGGATCTGGAATACTGAGGCCCAGGGGCTTTCAGGTCTCAGGCTATCCTTGCCCCATTCCCTGGTGACTCCATCCAGAGCCAGGTATATGCATAAAAGACCAGGGTTGTTTTTTTTTTCTTTTTTCAGACCAAATGAGCTTGTGTTCTGTCAGAGTGGAACACAAAAAAAAACCACCAAGCCTCATGTAGAAGCCAGGCAGAAGGGGCCACACTGCCCACATCAAGAGATCTGAGACCTAGAGCTGTTGGAGGGCAGCTTTTTCTGAGGAAGAGCAGCCCCAGGAGACCTTAGGCCACCTCATTCCCTCCCTTCCCTTGGTCCAACAGTCACTGCTGGGACAACTTTTTTCTCCCAGAAAAAAATGCAATCCCTTCCCATGGGGAATCAAGTCCATTGGGGCCCTGCTGCCCACCCAACAGAGCCTGAGCAGGGGGAAACCTGGGCTGGTACATGACTGATTTAGCCAGGTGGGCTTTCTTGTTGGTCAAGTAGTCTCAGTGTGAAGAGAAGAGTCCCTGTCAGAGACTGAGTGAGATATACTCTTGCCATAAATGTGGGCATCTGCTGGGTGACTCTCACTGCACTCTAGGCCAGTGGAAGCCCAAAGATGCAGTAAAACTCATCCTCTGCCATATCAGATTGCACTAGATTTATTATGTGTTTCTACATTATATCTCTGCTCTCAGGAGACTTCCGGCTGTGTAGGTGAAACTTCTCAGTTACCAGTGTCTTCCTCTGTGTCCTGAACTACCTTTGAGACCCGGCACTTCTGTCTTTGAGGGGAAAGCACAGCTATACCTGTGATTCATTGAACAAACTCATGTGTGGATGACTGTGCCTTGTCATCAAGGGTCTGGGCTGTTGGGAGACAGGGTTTGTGCTCTTCACCTCAGCTGTCCTGAAGAGGCTGTCATGGGTGTCTGGTTGATACCTGGAACCCTGGGGAAATGGAGGATAACTGAGAAACATCCAAAAGTGGAAACTAACTATCACCCCACAATTGATCTGGACCACCTCATTCTAGATGAAACTGAGGGATGATGATCAAAATCCTTAACAAGATGGAGGCTAGAAGCTGACGTAAAGCCCTGGAAGCTAAGAACGGGGCCAGGGATTAACCCTTTAGGTCCAGTCCATGGGGAAGATCAGAGAGAACCCTCAGGTGAGCTTGGGGCAGGGACTCTATCACCTGGACTGGAAAGGCTGCAGTGTTTAAGTGGTAATGCTTTGCCCTGCATTACCACTTAAGTCATCAGCCTTAGTGATCACTTCCTTCCCCCAACCCTGACATGTCACATATTTCAACTCTTCCCAGCAGACAGGTTCTTACCATCTGGGCATAACCACAGTGCAAGACTTTGGACAAAGACCACCACCATCTCAGGGGTTGTGAGCTCTAAGGGCTTGGGACTGGGTGTCTCTTTCAGGATATTTCAGTAACAACATAACTGAGTGTGTAAACTGCTGAACTCCCCAGTCAATGGACCTGAGAACTAAATGGTCACAGTGTCATCTTGACCAGTGAAGAAGACTGTGAGTTTTCCTTCCATGGCAAGGACTAAGGACACTGATCCAGACACCAGAGCTTACTGTAAATCATCAGGACCCAGTCAGAGGGGAGTGGTCTCCAAGGACCTGACAGAGAGACTGGCAGCCTTCTGGGGAATTTCTAAATTAAAACAAATTTTTCAAGGAATTGCAGGGATGCTAGAAATGTCAGTTTACAGGAAGGGATAATGTTTATGAAGCGAGGTCAGTTGCGGCTTTGGAAGCTGCATCACAACTGTTCCCCCAGAATCAACGTAGCAGAAAAAGGAATTTTGCGCTCAGAGACCAGGATCCCAGAAGGATTCAAGTTTAAGAGAAAAGATGGACCATGGGGCCCCTAGAAGGAGACTGATGATGCACACTCCTGCCTGCTCTCTGGCCATTTGCTAAGAATCTTCCTCTGGCCTTTTTCTTTGCACATTGTAAGTTTTCATATTTTTACATTCACCCCTCCCCTACTTACTCCTGATACAATTCCAGAGTTAATACTGAAAGCTATGAGTTCTTAACTGGTGATCATAGAAATGTCTGCACCAGAAGCAGAACACATTCCCTCTTACTTCAAAGCTGTAGAGAGGAAGCCACTGTCCTTGGTCAGGAATGGTCCTTGTTAATGTGATTTTTACAGACATCCACATTTGATATGCCCTGTGAAAGCCCATTCTAACTTGAATTCCAGGAGTTTTGATGGCCTGTCTCAGCTATGCACTGCACTGGCATGTGGTATATGCTCCGTAAGTATTTGGAGGATGAGGGGGAAATTTTGAATCCACATTCCTGTCCTAGATTTCCCTGGGCCCTCAGTGCACCTCAACCTGTAGCTTCAGTGCAACATACTGCCTTATTCTCTGCAAGTGACTGGTGGGTCTCTTCTTCCTACCAAAACTATTATACTGATGGGTAGGTGAACAGCCTAGTCCACACCCACATGTAGCTGAGCACCCATGACTGAGGTTCCAGGAAGAATTCTGAGCCAGTTTCTCTCTACATGTCATTATTTTTACCATTGATTGTGGGGTGGGAGCAGCAGGGATGGAGCAAGAATGTCTTAGAAGCGGTGGTAGTGGGGATGAATTCTCTCAAAGGCTGCCCCTGAGGTCCCAGCCTCACCTTTCTCCCCAGGGTACCCTGGACACCATCTACAGCTGTCTTTGACACTTTTGCCCTTACAGTAAGAAGCCCCTAGATCAGCCTTCTAGTGGAAATCATCAGATGTGTGGGACAAAAGGTTTGGCCTTGCCCTTCCTCTGTCAGAGTGCCCCACTCCACTTTCCCCACTGCTCAATAAAGAACAAAGAACACACCCTTATCAGTTGGCCATCAAGGCCCTGCTTGGCTGTTGCCACAGTGATGACTCCATATAAAGTTTTCCTCCCCAGATTAGAAAAAATTGCCTGCACAGAACTTGAGCCCATGAAGAAAAGAAATGAGATGATGACTCCAGTCTACAGATTAACATCTGGGCAGATGACCACCATTCCCACCCTGCTAGCTATGAGCAGGCTGTGAACATGATGGGCCAACCAGGCAACCAACCTCCTAGAAAACCAACTCCTCCAAAGGTGGGTCCATCCTTAATGTCCCTTCCAACAGCCCAGCACTCTCCAGTTCAGGCACACTGGGAGTGGAAGGTGATAAGGGGCGGCCCAGGAAGGATCAGAATATTTTCCCAGCCTTCATTCACTGCCTTGTGACCTCTACCTTACCTTTAGGTGTTTCTTGATAAATGGACAGGGTCTTCTGAGGTAGGGGCTGAACAAATTCCTTCAGCTTTGGAGAAGGCTCTCACTGCCAGTTTTCCTGAGGTGAGAGCCTTGGGATGTTGGGAAACAACAAGAAAACATCTTGTTCTCCCAAGCATCTCTGCTCAAGTGAGCTGGATTGGGGACTGTCTCTAGAATGTGGGTGCCTGCTTACCAGGGTTCCAAGTTCTTTTGGGTTATATCTCTAAGGAAGTGAATTTAGTTCTTGGGTTCCCATTACCTGTCCCACTTCCTTGGGTAAAACCTCTCCTAAAGTTGATGCCTCTTCAGCCTCCTCTCTTATGGATTCAATTTACCTCTACAGTTACATAAACACTCCCCGCCCCCCATAGAACTTGGGAAAGCCCTGGGAAATTCAGGATCCCGTATTGAAGAGATAGGGCTGGCTTCAGACCTATCATTTTTCTGTCTTATCAATGAATTTGGACAAGTGATTGTGCCTCTTGGGCCTCCCAAGTCTCCTCACCAGAACCATAAGGATCATTCTGACTTCCACATCCTAGGGAATTTAGCAGATGTATAAGGAATAATATCTATAAAACTCATAACTTAATGTGAAAGATCATGAATACATGAACTTTAGAGATGGAAGAATTACATGAAAGAATAGGAAGCAGCAGGGAGTTCAACTCAATACAGAGCTGGTTCTTGATGGTATGATTATGGGAAAGTAACTTATCTTTTTGGTTTCATTCCCCAGTCCCCAAAATAATGGCATTGAAATTCAATGAAAATCAGATATCACCATCTGAATCAAAACCCTTCAAGTGCTACCCATTATATTTAGAGTCAGATTAAATGCTTCAATTTAGTTTATATTGTCAAAAGTCTCCAAATAGCTTCTAAGGATATCTGCCTCCTGGTATACAGTTTCTTGTCTAATCTTTTCCTCTTCAGTGTGAACTGGACTTGGTGATTATCTTCTTATCAATAGAATATGGCCACACCTATAATTTCTGTCTTGCTTGTTCTCTCACTGTCTATCCATCTGTCTCTGTCTATATATCTATCTCTAAATATATACCTTTCTTTTATATCTCACTCTGGGGAAACAGGCTATGATGTGCAGAGGCCCACATTGCAAAAAAATGGAGTGAGGGCCCAGATAAAAGACAGAAAGGAATTCAAGCCCTGAGTCCAAACTGAATGATGCCAATCACACATGAGTGACTCTGGAATCAGACCCTTCCAAAGTCAAGCCTCAGTTGGGACTACTACTCAGTCTTGGAAGAGAAATTGCATCAAAATCACACAGCTTAGCCTTGTCTGAATTCTTTGTTCACAAAAACTGTGTAATAACAAATATTTGTTGTTGTAAGCCACTAACTTTTGGCATAGAGCTGTCACATACTAATAGACAACTAGTATAATGAACCAGGCCCCAGATTCTGTCACTCCCCTCCTGCGCCCCTCCCCACCTCTCCTCCCAAGCTCCCTCCATCTACACTGGCTTCCTTTGTAACCTCCTTTCAGACCAAACTCACTTCGGACTTAGAGCCTGCAAACTTGTGCTTTCTCCTGGCATACTGTTCACAGAATTGTGCAGGGCTGGCTCTTGTTTCTTACTCTGATTGTAGCATAAATATCACCTCAGTGACTCCATTCAGGCCCACCCACCTAGTGACTCCCAGCCCTGTTCTTGCAGCCCCTTGCTGGATTTGCTCTATGGCACTTTCTCTTCTATTTCACATGTATTTTTTTTGCTATTTTCTTCAATCATTACCTCCAGACTCTGAGCTCCTGGAAAACAGGGAGAAAGTTGATCATTTTCACCACTGGACCAAGGGCCTAACCCAGTACCTGGTACTGGGTGAGTACTCAGGGCATAGTTGCTACATGAGTAAATGAGATGATCACAGAACACTTCTACCAGACTCACAACAGCTTAGAATTTGTAAATTAATACCAAACTCCCCAAAACATTAAAAATCAGTAAAGTCTATAAGATAATAGAAGTTAAGACCAGCTACAGAGTGGGAAAATATATTGGCAATGATATCACCTAGAAACTAATAGTATCCAGAAAAATTAGAATATAATATATCTACCTACCCAAAACCAAAAATAAATTGACCAAAAATATAGACAAAATAATATGATCAGACAATTCACAGATTAGTAATATCATGTAGTAAATAATTATAAACTACATCATAAACAATAAGTGAAAGTCAAATAAATAACCAATATGATTTCACATATAAAAATTTCTTAAATCAATCTCTACCTAGTGGGGCCACAATATGTAAAAATGGAGATTCTCCTCCAGTGTCAGTGGAGATGCACTTTGTCTAACCACTTGGAGGACATAATAGTCACTTTGGCAACATTTGAAAATATCCTAAAGCATATCCATTCTTCACATTCTCTTCATATCAGCAAGTGTATGTCTCCCAAAATACCCAAAACACCATCACTAAAGGAAGGGAAATGTTGGAATGAAAGAAAATGTCAACCAAAAGGAGAAGGGATTAAAAAAGAAATCCACATGTAATACAAGTCAGTGGTAAATGGCAGTGAAACTGAGGGCAGTAGGCTACAGTATATGTGTCCAAATGGAGATTTTTAAGGAATTACTTGAGTCAAAATGCAATGTGCAAGGAAGCAGATGTGGCTCAAGTGATTGGGCTCCCACCTGCCGTATGGGAGGCCCAGATTTTGGTTTCCAGGGCCTCCTGGTGAGGGCAAGCTGGCCCATGTCAACAGAGAGCTGATGGCCCACACCCATGGAGAGCTGATGGTCCACACTCATGGAGAGCTTGTGCAGGAAGATGATGCAACAAAGGGAGAAAAGCAGACACAGAGGAAATATGCAGAGAATGGACACAGAGAGCAGACAGTGAGCCCAAGTGGCAAGGCATGGAAATAAATAAATAAATAAATAAATAAATAAATAAGTATTTTTAAAAATGCAATGTGCTGAAAGACACAGACAGTATATTGACATATGCACATATTTTGTGAACTTCTATAAAATCTATACTGTTAAAATACACACAGATTGCTACTGAAGTTTTGTAAATGATTGGAAATGACCAGAATACCAAAGGTGATTGGATCTACTTGATTTGATTACAGTGTCCAATCACACAAGGTTTGAACACCATAAATGTCTGCCTGGGAAGGAAACATCCCTCACATAGCCTTCCTCACTGATCCTGGAAGCTGCACTGCTCCAGCAGTTGGCCCAGCATCCACCAACCTAAAATCTGCTGGTAAACAGCACTATCACAGGTGGATTTCTGGTTGGTTTTCATTTTGGGGCTCAGTTTATCCCTCAGATAAATAGTACAGTGGGAGAAATATATAGTAGTGTGGCTTTATGTTTTGGATTTTGGAGTCTTTAATTTATAATAGTATTCATTTGGACATTGATGCAAAAATTATGTGATTCTAAATGCTAAGTAATACATGAACATTCAAATTTTCAAGGAAATCCATCTAAATAAATTTGAGTGGGACTATAAATGAGCAGTGATGGAAGCCTGGTTTGTGCCAAAGGCATTTAAAAAATAAATAATTCATTTGTTCATTTTCAGTTCAAATATATTCATATCATAATTATTGGAAACCAATGAAAAAGTTGGGGGATGAGGGTAAAGCAGTAATTATAACATTCCATACCTCCTACTGTAATGTTCCCAATCTGATGACAGAGAAAATAATTTTTAAATGTTAATTGCTTATTGGTAAATACCTACTCTCATGTTTAATGTGGCAATTGAATTTTGAAGAGAAAAAAATATTTTAATCTATGTTTTCAACTATGGTTGCCACAAGATTAAAAATAACTTCTAAGAATCTTCTAATCCTTGTGCCTCTGGAGAAATGTTGACTTTTGTTTTCTTAATGCTGTCTATTTAGATAGACCTTCACAGTGTCTGCAAAAGCAGACACTCAAGGATGGTAATCTAAATTCACTATAAGCTGCATGTCTTGATTAACTCAGGATCCTATTCAAAGGGAAAGTAATCATGCCAGAAGAGGGTCACTGTCTCAGAAAGGGCCATCAATTCATGAGGAGAACAGACTGGGTGTGGGATTAACTCCTCATCCCATTGGGAAAAAAAATGCATGAGGGAATTCTTCTACATATACATGAAATACATTTTTCTTTTCCTGTGTTTTGGGGAATACAACCATAATACCTGAGGAATTTGAAAATGAAACCCCATGGAGATTGGGCAGATGGCAGGTCTGTTGGGGTATTACACTTAACTTCAGTTCCACAGACTCCAAAGGCCAGATCATGAAGACATGACAGATGTGACCAGAGGGCAGGGGACTTCCCAACCACAGGATGAGGCAGCCATTGTAAGTGGAGGCTTGGCATTCTCAGGAACCAGGAAGGCTGCATGGACCACAGAGAGTGAGTTTGAACATGGAAAGATCTATCCATAATCCAGGATTCTGTGCCCATCCAAGACTGGCCTGGTTTATGACCTCATGAGGCTCTGATGATTCAGGGCCTCTGAGGGGCAACTTGACTCCCTCTTGGCTTGTCCATCTAGGTAATTGTCCCATAATGAAGCTGCCCATGAATTTCATTTACCCCCTTAATGGACCAACCCTCTGCCCTATTTCCTGAGTGATACCACACCTGTTTCTCTCCCAAGTTTAACATTGCTTTGCTTAGAAACCAGCCAATCAAGGTAGAGTAGCTGCAGTCAGTAGCTGACCACAAAAGTTAGTTAACCACATCATGGGATTTTCTCATTCCTAGTGCCAACTTAGTTTAGTAGTAGAATGAACTTCATTGAACTTTAGCTCATTATAAGAGTAAATTATATGCCTCTGGGTGGGCTATAGATGCTATTTTCTCTACATGCATGATGTATGATCAAGCATGAAGCTTTCCCTGTTAAACATTCAATGCTATAGAGCATGTGCAAGATGCAGCCCCTACCACCTGCCAGTCTCCTCAACTCAACCCATAACTCCTCTACACAAGGCAATGTAATGCCACTCTACCTCCAATCTCCTGTCCTCCACCAATTTAATAAATCTCTTTCCTTGCCAACCAAGTTCAATGTGGTAGTCAATTTACTGTGCCAGAAATTGACTCAGAGGATCTGTGAGGGGATCTCCTAAAATTTGGCAATCCATTTGGGGCTCTGTAACCTCTGAAAGGATTGCTGCCTGATCATCTCATTGGTCCCCCAGTTGGTGCAAACCTGAGCTTGGCTCTGTGGCTATGGGAGCCCCTTGTCTCTGAAACCCAGGATCAGGATTCCTTGCCTCTCCATTGAGGATCCTGAAAGCAGCCAGTCAGGAAGGAAACAGGCAGCCCATGAGATCCCTGCAGCTTTAGTGAATACTGATTTTCTTATCAAAATAATTGTTATCTAGAGTGAAGGTTTATATCTCCTTCTGAAGCAGTATGTGGCAAAACCACACTTGGGCCTTGATTTTTACTTAGCTTTGAAGCTGATTGGGCCTGGGATTGTAGGCTAGAGTACTACCCCAGAATCCATTCCCCAGGTATAAGAGACCTCTCACTGGTATCCTGATTGAGTACTAAATTTTTGATCAATAAACTTAATGTGTAACTTACCCAAGAGCTGACAGGAAGTCACAATGGGCAATAAACAGAGGTCTAGAATGAAAGAGAAGTGTGATTCTCTGGGTTGCATCTTAAAACATTGGGAACAATTTGATTATGAACCCCCATGATGAAAAAGAGAATATTTCTACATAAAAGTACATGGCCACAGTATAAATTAAAGTATGGCCAGGAATGGCAACCAAAGGTATTTCTTGAATACAATGTTATTTTGCAACTAGAAATATATTGTAAAAGGCTTAATAAATGGGATGAAATACCATATATTCAACATTTTGTGATTTAGCTCTTAATCTTAAACTGCAGCATCAGTGTTTTGGGCATGGTATGATGTTAGCAAATCCCAGACCTAATACAATCTGCCAACCAAGAAAAGGGAAGAAACTACTCACTGATTCCAACCCCTAAGACAAGGTGCCAGTCTTGCTCCTTGTTCCCACCACTCCTCCAGCACCATATGAAGGAGCATATGAAGAGAGGTAGAGTGATCCTGAACTGTTATTAGATACCACCAGAAATGGCCTCCCATCTCATAACCAGAGTTGCATCCAATTTGGCTAGGGAGCCTTCCTGCAGCTGAGCAAATCCCACTAAGGCAGGTGCCAGCTGGGATTGTTAATCAAGGCCATCCAAGAGGTTACCTGTTTGTTCACCCGCCATTCTCCAATTCAGACTTGTATAATTGGAAGAATTGAGTCCCAAGTTATGGGGAAGAGTCTAAGAAAATGGAAAATATATTCAATTCTATTATTGAAATTCATATTCCTAGTTGGGTGGACATAAAGGCCTTATTGAATGTGCTGTTAACTTCAGAAAAATTGAAAATAGTTTTAGTAAAATACCATGAGCAATATAATTTTCTGGAAGATGGAGGATTAGAGATGAGTTGAGATCATTTCTCTTCCAGAAAGATAGAGGATGAATGGAGACTGTCTGGAGGGCTGTTCTGGGGCTAAGGACACCAGGGGAAGGTTAGACATCACCCAGAAGAGAAAGAGGTGAAGGAAAGGAGTCTCAGCTGGCTGGAAAAATCCCATGAGTAAAGCTGCTGCAGTAGCTGCTGGTGTCCATTCTCCCACTCTCAGAGCAAATTGGAACAGGGGGTCCACTGGTCCCTGGCAGGTGGCTACAGACTAAGGGGGTTGAAGGGGATCTTTTCCCAAGACAAGGAAGAGAGAGGGACACAGCCTACAACAAATTCAGAATTTAGCCAGTGAACTTAGTTTACTGCATTGGAGGGATCTCTCACTTCCAGGCTGTGTGGGGCCATGATATTGTTTGCCTTGAGATACTGCAGGGAATGAAAGAAACTTTGCCTTCTTATACACCCTCTTGACTGTCCAGGGATTGTTGCTGAGGACACGGGGAGAGAGGATGTGGCCAGCAAAGGAAGAAGAACAGCTTCTGAGAAAGTTTTTTTGTGAAGATTGGCCCACCCTGAAGACATCACTTTTGTCCTACCCATGGAATTTACAGTGAATGTATTCCCCCCTAGCATCTTGAAACTGAGCTGAGAGGTCTGCCAAAGACAACCATCTTCTGGCAGAACAGAAAAGTGCATGAAAAGATGAAAATAAATAAATGAGACAATCCTGTGCCTTTATGGCTTCCCTCTCCAAGGTCCTTGGAAACTAGTATGCACTTCTTAACTGCATCCTTAGCCCAAATTTGAGCAGTTAAACAGGGGCAATCCTTAATATCTAGAACAAGCGTAACCAAGAATAAAAGAAAAGTGATAGCACACAGCTTCTTCATTTCTTAGGTAAGAGAGAGAAACTGTACATCAGAATAAATTCAGCATCATGATCAGATGTCAAGACATCAGCAAAAAATTAAAAGCTGTAGTAAAAAAAAGGAAAGTATGACTCCAGCAAAAGAACAAATCAAAGACCCAGATGACACACAGGACTTGAAGTAACTAATGAATGAGGTTCATACAGATCTTCTAAAAGAATTCATGGAGTTGAAGGACAACATGACTAAAGAAATAAAGGCACTAAGAAGATACTGCGTGAGCACAAAGAAAAATTTAAAATCTTGGATAGAAAAATAACAGCTTATGGGAATGAAGGACAGGATAAGTGAGATTTAAAATACAATAGAGGCATACAAAAGCTAATTTGAAATAACAGAAGAAAAATGAGGACAGAGCAGTGAAATTTAAAAGTGATAAGAACACAGAGAGAAAAGAATCGAAAAATTGAGCAGATGTTCAGGGAGTTGAATGATAGCATGAAGTGCACGAACATATTGTTACAGGATTTCCAGAAGAAGAAGAGACAGGTAAAGAGGTAGAAAGAGTATTTGAGAGAATAATGACCCAAAATTTCCCAAGTGTCATGAAAGACATGAGTATATGTATCCAGGAAGCACAGCATACTCCAATTAAAATAAATCCAAATATACCTGCTCTAAGACACATATTATACAGAATGCCAAATGTCAAATATAAAGAGAGAATTCTGAAAACAACAAGGAAGAAGTGAAACAACAAATACAAGGGATGTCCAGTAAAACTTAGGGCAGATTTCTCTTCAGAAACCAAGGAGGTGAGAAGACAGTGGTGTGATATAATTACAGTACTGAAAGAGAAAACCTGCCAACCAAGGATTCTTTCTCCGGCAAAACTGTCCTTCAAATATGATGTTTATTTAGTATAGTCCTAGATAAACAGAAACTAAGACAGTTTACAAACAAGAATCTAACTCTGCAGGAAACAGTAAAGGGAGTTCTGCAGCCAGGAAAAATAAAACAAACAAACAAAAAAACCAAGAGAGGTTTGGAGGAGAGGGTAGAAGTGAAGATTATCAGAAAGGCTAACCAAAAGGGCAAAAAGACAGACAAAAATAAGATATGACATATGAAAGTGAAAGGATAAAATGGTTGATATAAGTAATAACTTTAAAATAATAACATTGAATATTGATGGATTGAACTCCCCAATCAAAAAACATAGGCTAACAAAATGGATAAGAAAACATAAGCCACCATATGCTGCCTGTAGGAAACTCACTTTAAACCAAAGGATGCAAATAGTCTGAAAGTAAAAGGTTTTGTAAAAGATATTTCATGCAAACAGTAACCCAAAAGACCAGGGATAGCTATACTGGTGTAAAAAAAAAGAAACAGAATTTAAATGCAATAATGTGATAAGATATGAAGAAGGCCATTATATATTAATATAAGGCACCATCCAACAGGAAGGAGTAACAGTCATAAATATCTATGCCCCTAACTAGGATTCCCCATAATACATAAAGCAAACCCTGTAGAGAAATAGATATATTTACAATGATAGTTGGGGATTTCAGCATGCCACTCGATCAATAGATAGAACAACTAGAGAGAAGATCAACAAGGAAACAGAGAACTTGACTAATATGATAAATGAGCTGGACCTGACAGACATACAGAACACTGCCCTGAAAATCAGCAGGTTATACATTCTTCTCAAGTGCTCATGGAACTTTCTCCAGGATAGAACACATGGGTCACAAAACAGCTCCCAATAAATTTAAGATTAAAACTATACAAAGCACACTCTCTGATTATAATGGAATGGAGCTGGAAATCAATAATAGTCAGAAAGGGGGAAATTCACAAATATGTGGAGGCTAAACAGCACACCCCTATTCAGTGGGCCTAAGAAGAGATTGCAAGAGAAATTGGTAGATATTTCAAGATAATGAAAACAAGAACAAAACTTATCAAAACTTAGGGATTCAGGAAAAGCAGTGCTGAGAGGGAAATTTATAGTCTTAAATGCCTATATTAAAAAAGAAGAAAGAGGTAAAATCAAAGACCTAACTGCACAACTGAAGAAACTAGAAAAAAGAAGAGCAAACCCATCCCAAAGCAAGAAGAAAGAAGAAGTAGCTAAGATTAGAACAGAAATAAATGAAATTGAGAACAAAAAAAAGCAATAGAAAAAATCAACAAAACCAAAAACTGGCTTTTTGAGATGAATAAAATTGACAAACCCTTAGATACACAAGGAGAAAAAGAGAGAAAAAGAGAAATACATAAATTCAGAAATGAGAGGGGGGACATTATGACTGACCCCACAGAAATAAAAAGGATCATAAGAGGATATTATGAGAAATTGATGCCAGCAATTTAGACAATCTAGATGAAATGGACAGATTCCTAGAAAAGCACAACCTACATTGATTTGTATGAGGAATCCAAAATGGAAAAGAAGAAGTAAAATTCTATTTGCAAATGATATGATCTTATATTTTGAAAATTCCAAAATATCTACAATAAAGCTATCAGAGCAAATAAACGATTTCAGCCAAACTGCAGGATACAAGAGCAACACACTAGAATCATTAGCCTTTCTATACACTAGTATTGAGCAAGCTGAGGAGGAAATGAAAAAAAATTCCATGTACAATAACAGCAAAAAACTCAAATATATAGGAATTAATTTAACCAATAATGTAAATTATCTGTATTCAGAAAACTATGAAACACTGTTAAAAGATATCAAAGAAGACCTAAACAAGTGGAAGGGCATTCTGTTTTCATGGATTGGAAGAGTAAACATCATGAAGATGTCAATCTTACCCAAACTGATTTCTAGATTCAATGCAATACCAATCAAAATTCCAACAACCTGCTTTACAAAGATAGAAAAGGAAATTACCAAATTTATTTGGAAAGTAAAGGTGTCACAACGAGCCAAAAACATCCTAAAGAAATAGCAATGTGGGAGGACTTTCACTTCATGATCTTAAAAGATATTGTAAAGCTACAGTGGTCAAAACATCATGGTATTGGCCTAAGCATAGACATGTTGATCAATAAATTCAAAATCAGAGTTCAGAAGTAAACTCTAACCTCTATGGTCAACAGATTTTGATAAGCTTAACAAGTCCACTTTTCTGGGACAGAACAGTCTCTTCAACAAATGGTGCTGGGAGAACTGGATATCCATATCCAAAAGAATGAAAAAGGACCCCTATCTCACTCCCTATAAAAGAATCAACTCAAAATGGATCCATGCCCTAAACATATCAGCCAGGACCATAAAATGCCTAGAAGATAATGTAGGGAAACATCTACAAGACCTTGTAGTAGGTGAAGGTCTTAAACCTTACACTCAAATCACAAGCAACAAATTCAAAAGTAGAAAAATTGGACCTCCTCATAATTAAATATTATGTTTTGCATATGAAATTTTGAAGAGGTCTCACACCAAATGTAAGATGCTTTTCTTAGTATTAATATTTTGATGAAACTCTTTCAACATTAGTTAAAAATTTTTCACAACAATACAAGGTATTGGTGTTAGGGTGAAGTATGCGAGCCCTGTATGATGTTATGTGTGTTTGTTTTGTGAGTTCACAACTATTACTATACACTTATTGTTTATATATGAGTGATATGCTTCAATAAATTTTAAAAAATTAAATACTTCTGCATCTCAAAGGACTTTGTAAAGAGATTTAAAATGCAGCCTACTCAATGGGAGAAAATACTTGGAAATTACAGATCCAACAAGGGTCTAATATCCATGATATATAAAGAGAGCCTACAACTCAACAATAAAAAGACAAATGACTTGATAAAAAATGAGAAAAAGACCTGAAGATACAATTTTCTAAATAAGAAATACAAATGGTGAAAAAACACATGAAAAAAAGTTCAACATCATTGGCTATTAGGGTAATGCAAATCAAAACTACAATGAGATATCATTTCACATCTACTAGAATGGCCAATATTTAAAAAAAACAAAACAGAAAGCTACAAATGTTGGAAAGGATGTTATTGTTATGGAATGGTACAGCCAATGTGGAAGTCTGATGGTTCTCAAGGAAGTTGGATATAGCTCTGCCAGGTGACCCAATGACAACACTACTAGGTATGTACCCAAAAGAACTGAGAGCAGTGACTTGAACAGACATCAGCACACCAAGGTTCATAGTGACATTATTTACAATTGCCCAAAAATTGAAACAACCCAGATGTCCATCAATTGATGAATGGATAAATAAACAGTGTACACATGATGGAATATTATGCAGCTGTAAGATGAAATGAAGTCATGAAACATATGACAATGTGCATGAACCCAGAGGACAATATGTTGAGTGAAGCAAGCTAGACATAAAAGGACAAATATTGTATGGTTTTGCTATTATGAAATAAATATAAAGAGTCAACTCATTGAGTTAATAACTAGAATGTAAGTCATGAGAAAAATGAATGTGATTAGGGAATGGAAAGCTGAGGTTTAGTCTGTACAAAATTGGTAAAAAAGTTGTTTGTGAATGTTTGGAAATGAATAGAAATGGTGAAAGCATGTCATAGGATTTGTAATTAGTAACAAAAACATATGTGTATGATATTGTGGTTTTTGTTTTCTTTATTTTCTTTGAGTAATGAAAATGCTCTAATATTGATTGAAGTGATAAATGCACAACTTAGTGATTTTACCAGTTCCCAATATGGTACAATTTAAGTAAATTGTGTGTTTTATGAACAAAAAGATAATAAAATGGGTTGGGGGAAAATACACAAATGTAAGATGTGGACTATAGCTTGTAGTAATACTTTGACAATACTCTCAAAATTTGTTACAAATGTTTCACAATACAAGATATTGGTGGTGGGGTGAGGTGTGGGAGCCCTGTATGATATCATGCATGTACTTTCAGTATACACTTATTGTTTATGTATAGTTATGTATGATTGATATCCTTCAATTATATATATATATCCATCCCCATGACCACACTGACTCTCTGAGTAACAATAATCCAAACAATTCAGTGCATGTTCCAGACCAAGCAGTTACCTGAGTTGTGTCAAAATGGAATCCAAATGAGCAGTCAGGCAGGACCAAATTGAATCATTATTAAGGTTATATTATTGAAGGTCTTAGAAAAGGAGTGCCCAAACAAGGGAAACTTAATAAAATCAGCAAATACTTCAACACTCTGAAAAAAACAACCTGTCTATTTAGAACAACTCCTCAGGTCTATAGACAGTACACTGATTTTGACCCAGAGGACCTCACTAACCTGTGCACTGTTGATTATACTTAATGTGCTCCTTATTTAAGGAGAAAAATGCCAGAAATTGGAAGGGGAATTGGTCATGCCTATGTCACAATTAGTTAGAGATTGCCTTTAAGGTTTTTCACAACTTAGAGTCCACCCATGAGAAAGCAGCAAAAGAAACTTGCTGCCTACAAAGCCAGCCTCATAGGAGGAGCTATCAGCGAGACTGTCAGAGGCCCACAGACCCTGAGATGAGGGAAAGCTTCCATAGGAAGCTCAGTGAAGAGTAAGCACCCCAGGGCCCCCAGGAACACAATTATGTTCCCAGCATTGCACTTACTATAAAGAGGAGGGACACTGGAAGCAGGAATGCCTGAGTCTCCATGGGATGGGAGGGGCCAGTATATACCACTTAGCTGCCCAACTCCCATAGTTAGCAGGATATGAAGACAGCACCCTGGAGTGATGGGGCATGGGAGCACCTTCCACTGGTCAGAAAGCCATCCTGATCACACCACAGAACCTCAGGTCTCATTTCACATGGGTCAGAAGTTAATTGATTTCTTGGTGGACACTGGAAGAACTTATTCAGTTTTAAACCAGAGACTAAGTATAGAAACTAATGAATCAGT
>JAQZBX010006126.1:14271-54259 GCA_029593785.1 Cabassous unicinctus | reverse complement strand
TCTATAATTTCAAGCAAGATAGTCCTATCCATCTGTCCCATGGAATCTAGACTCCCTCTCGATTAGAGGTGGAGTGGGCACCACCATCCCAGAATCCTCAGGATTGGGGAATGAATGATGGACTAGAGTAGACTTACTGTTATTCTACTGTAGACTTATTGCTATTCTAGCAATAGAATAACTTTTATCATTGATATGGAGGCAGTGGCCACCAGAGGTTCTGAGGGGAGGAAGAAGGGAAAAATAGATATAATATGGAGGCATTTTTGGAACATTGGAATTGTCCTGAATGACATTGCAATGACAGATACAGGAGATTATATATCTTGTCATAACTTACAAAATTGTGTGGGAGAGAGTTTAAACTATAATGTAAGCTATAATCAACACTTAGAGGATCAATTGATCAAGCTATCAGAATTGACATATGTTTAGAGTCTAGGTAACAGACTATTAATTCCCCTCATAACCACTTCATTTAGGTTTCTGGACATCAAGGCTAGAAAATGTCCACCTCTATCTAGGAAGCACCTTGTTTTTAGACTTTCATTTACTTCGATCTTCATGACATGATCAAAATCAAACATCACAGCAAAATCCCTGAGGTGTCATGGCACTTGGATTACTTTCCCATTTCTGTGGCATGTTGTAATTGTACCTGTCTTCTACTTTACTGTGGGCCCACTATTGCCAACAAGATCAAGAAACACAATTCCATTGTATCATCTTTATTATCATTCAATATATGAGGGAAAGCCACAACATTACTTTCCAAAGATGCCGGGGTCCCACAGCTTACCAATCCATATCTTACTTCATTGGTAAAGAGAATGTTCTCTCGGGCTCTACTGGTTACGGTTAGGGTTGGATGAGTGGTTTTCACATAATATATCTACTTCAACATTTTCTGAAGGATACTTCTTGAACCCTTTCTTTTTCAATATGCTAAAAATTTTCCAGCATCTCAATCCTTATTCACTTTAGGCTGCCATTGAATCTAGAATTCCATTAGGCAATCTAGAAGATCATTAACACCAGTCTTAGGTGCTCAAAGCAACATATCATATGCCAAATGACTGCTGTCATTGAATTTGACCCAATCAAGCCTCATACTTCTCCTTTGTTCTGACACTCTTAAAGGAAGATTGAATATGTGCTTCTCCCTGACATAACTTGGCAAAATTTTACAACTCTTTTTAGTATTGGGGTAAATCCTTCCAGAGCTAGCCTTATACTTTTCCATTTCGGGTATGTTACGATCTAACACTTATTAGATACTGGAAGCAATTAACATCCTTTTTAGAGTCAACTGCCCCTAGTTTAGTCATTGCAACTGTATTTATTCAGCAAAAGCTAATTTTCTTGGGCAAGTGGAAGTGGCTGACTCTGCTGGCATGGGAAATTGAAGGTGATAAAAAAGGTTCAAATTTTTCAGTTTTATCTGTGCTGTCTCCAAAGTTTCCATTCCATATCCCTTTTTTCATCACTGTCCTTAACTTGATATCAGATACCTGGTAGTAGTTATCATTTAATTGACTCTATAACTGCTTGGTCCCTAAAATGAAGTTCTTAAGTTAATCATCAGCTATATCTGCTCTTCAGCTATAGAGATGAGGAGCTCTTATAAACCTGCCATTGAGTGTTTCTGATTTCCTATCTTTGAGTTAGATATTCAAGATGTTTTATTTATATTGTTTTCCTGTGTATATTCTCTTGTACCTATATCAGTTAGCTTTTGTTGCATAACAAACAATTATAAAACTTAGTGTCTTAGAATCAACAACCATTCATTTAGTTTGTATTCTGGCCTCAGCCAGGTCCATTTATATGAATGTGGTAAGCTTTCAGGCTGGCTGGGACTGACACATCTAGAATGGGCTCAGTTGGGATGGCTTATTATAGTCCACAAGATTTCTCAATCTCCAGCAGTCTATCCAAGGACTATCCCTTTTGCTAAAGCAAATCATAAGGTAAGTCCAATCCAATGCGAAAGAAAAAATGGATCCCATCTCTTGATAAGAGTTGCTACAAGGTCACATCGCAAAATATGTGAATATAGAAGTGAAGGATTGTGACAAATTTGCAGTTTACCATAACAGTGTCAGAGAAAAACAACTAAATCTTTGATCTTTATAATCACTGTTGTTGGCATAGTAGCCAAGTGTCAAACCATTGGCTGTCCCCTTGACTTTCCTTCCACTTGAATTAATTCCTATACCAAAAATCTTGATAATTTGTGTAATGATATTGCCACACACACAGATTTCACATGTCCCTTTTCCTCTAGCAATGTGGTTATTTTTAGAATCTTCAAATATGTGATATCCTAATCCCAGATTTATTAGAGTGTACTTCCTAGGGTGAGTCCTGGAAATATTACCATTTTGAGCAGAATACAGTCAGGAAATGGACGACACGCTCAAATTGAAGTAACTAAGGAGAGTTTAATAAAAATGACTGCTTAAAATAGTTTGTTAAAGCAGTAGGAGCAAGTACCATGGGAATATTAACCACTTCTTATTGCAATTTACATGTGCCTTAGCAAACTCTCAGATCCAGTTGATAAATACTATTTCCATTTTATAGTATAATAATGCTGGAAATGTTCAATTTTACCTTTACTTGGGTGATGTGTAAATGGATGAAACAACAATTTACAGAAATAATAAGGTAGTCCATTTGTTCAAATTACAAAAGCACAAAAAGAAAATCTCTCTTTTCTATTCTTCATTAAGTATAAAAACCATAATGCTAACAAAAAATTAATAAGCAGTCTTATATAAAATCAAGTGGATATTAAATGAAGAAAAATTAAGGAAATCTTTACCTCACATGACTACATATCCCATAATATGTGTGTGTGTGTTTTTTTTATGTGTGTGTTTTTGTGTGCATGTAACACATATATATATGTGTATATATGGGTTTATACATATAATGATTATGGCTTCAAACTGTAGTTCTTTGGTTGGAATAATTCTACTAATTCTACTAATAATGAATATTAACCTAGTTCTTATAATGTGCCAAAAACCTTACTTGTATAAACTAATCAGTGGTCAGATTTAGTCTCATTTTAGAGTCTGTGTTGTTATCCTAAATAATAGATATCAAAATACCCTTGCACAAAATAAATCAGGACAAAAAATTATCACCAAATTTATTTTTTTAAAATCTATTTATCTATGAAATGCCTTACTTGCTAGAAAGTATTCTTTGGAATGTTAGACTAGAGGGCAAACCATCAACAGTTCTAACATCACAAATATTAACATTGCTTTTTTATCATATTAAAGTAAAATTTCATCAGAATAACAAATAGGCTGTCTTATAGAGTCATGAAAAGAAGAAATAAAATGGAAATTGTACATTATTCAAACTAACAGCCCAATTGGTGAAGACAAATAAAGCTTATCTATCTGCAGGAAAGAATTGTTATGTATGAGTACAATTGAATACGATAATTGACTCTACTGTTTGCTGCTTTTTCTTATAGAGTTTACTTTCTACCTAAGAGGCAAGTTACTCTTAAGGATAAGATCTTTATGAATAACTCGCAAGAAAATACCCATTGAATTGAGCTCATTTTAAAAAGCCTTGCTCTCAATAGAATCTAAATGTTAAATGGTCACATACTGAACCTTGAAGAAATATTGGTGCTCAGCATGTTATTAATGAGAGGATAAAGAAAAATTCAGCTTCCCCTCTGTATATCTGAATTAAATTGATCTCATTTTGTTCACCAGTGTTGATAAAACTTCTTTCATTATTATGACATAGGTAGATATTTGTATGTTTATGTTATAGAAGCACCATTAAAATGATTCATGGTCTTTGAATTAAAAGTAATTAAAAGGGTGTCTGGTGAGAAATTTTTAAGCAAGTGTTTTCAGAGTATGTATAATTTCATTCACAAACCTATGGAAATCTTTAGTATACTTTTAGAATGTGATCCTTAACAGGGGCTAATAATCTTTCAGGAGTTCAACCAAGGATATAGAATATCATGGCATTCTTTTTTTATGAAGTTGATCCTAGGTGTGGCTGATAATAATATTGCATGGATAGTGTAGATATGGGATGACAAAAAAAGGCTTGAATTGAAGAGTGGAAAAGAAGGGAACTTTTAAAGGCATCCACTTTCTATCCTGCATTTGGCCTGGGGTGAGCTCCTTTGGTTAGAAACATGATGGCCCCAAATAGCAAAATTAGTTAATACAGGCATTTTGAGTTTGGGGGCACATTCCACCTTTGAAATCTACCTGTTAAAATATGACAAAGCTTTGAGGATAAAAGCCATTGTTCCCTTCTCTGCATCACACAATTTTAGGTTCTGTTTCCCCAAAGTTTGGCAATTATGAGATTTTACGAGTTCAGCAGAAATTTAGCATGGGTGTTAACATTCTCAAGACAGTCACTGACACTGGGGTGGTGTCACTAAGCATGCTTTTTTAAAAATATATTTTTTATTGAAGTATATCATTCATATATGAACATATGTAAAGAACAGGCATATAGTAAAAGTTGTGACCTTACTAAATAAACTTGCATAACATCATACAGGGGTCCCTTATATCACCCCTATACCAACACCTTGCATTGTTGTGAAACATTTGTTACAAGCTATGCAAGAGCATAGTCAAAATATTACTAATAACTATAGTCCATATCTTACATTTGGTGTATTTTCCCCCAACTGACTCTATTATTTTTTTAAGTGCATTTTTATTACAGAGATTGTGAACTTACAAATCAATCATGCACATGTGTGGAATTCCCTTACAACACCCCTTCACCAACATACCACACTGTGGTGATACTTGTTACAAATTATGAGATAATATCATCAGACTATGATCACCAGCCATGGTCTATAGTGTACATTTGCCACACTTTTTCCATATACCCCCATTATCAAAACAGTGCATCTTTGGCATTGATGCAAGAATATTACAGTATTGCTGTTAACCACAGTCCATAGGTCACACCAACTGTATTTTTCCCATGATTCTCTACATTCCCACCACCCTGCAATAATGACTTCATCTGCTCTAGCTCCTTTGAATCACAAAAGTGTTTAAGTTTGAGGAGGTGTCATTTATCCAAGTTTTTTTGTTGCTGTTGTTCATGCTTTTGGTGGAAGGTTTAAGAATGCACCACCTACCACCCGGTCTTAAAAATGTTTTCCTACATTTTCTTCCAGGAGCTTTATGGTTCTTGCTTTTATATTTAGGTCTTTGATCCTTTTGAGTTAATTTTTGTATAAGGTGTGAGATAGGGGTCATCTTTCTTTCTTTTAATTGTGGATATCCAGTTCTCCCAGCACCATTTGAATAGACTGTTCTTACTCAGCTGGTTGGGTTTGACAAGCTTGTAAAAAAATCACTTGACCATAGATGTGAGGGTCTGTTTCTGAACCATCAATTCAGTTCCATTGGCCTATGTGTCTATATTTATGCCAATACCATGCTGTTTTTACCACTGCAGCTAGGTAATATGATTTAAAGTCTGTAAGTGAAAGTCCTCCAACTTCGATTTTCTTTTTGAAGATGTTTCTGGCTATTTGGGGCCCCTTATCTTCCAAATAAATTCAATAATTGTGTTTTCCATTTGTTTAAAAAATGTTGGTGGAATTTTTACTGGGATTGCAATGAATCTGTATATCATTTTGGGTAGAACTGACATCTTAATGATATGTAGTCTTCCAATCTATGAGCATGGAATGTTATTCCAATTACTTAGTTTTTTGTTTTTTTTTAAATTTCTTTTAACAATGCATTGCAGCTTTCTGAATACAAGTGTTATATATCCTTGGTTAAGTTTGCTCCTAAATATTTGATTCTTTTATTTGTTATTATAAATGGAATTTTTTTTCTTGACTTCTTCCTCAGATTGTGCATTACGATTGTATAGAAACACCACTGAATTTTGGATATTGATCTTGTATCCTGACACTCTACTAAAATCTTTTATTAGCTCTAGCAGCTTTCTTGTAGATTTTTCAGGACTTTCTAGATATAGAATCATATCATATGTGAACAGCAAGTTTTACTTCTTCCTTTCTGATGTGGATGCTTTTTATTTCTTTTTCTTACCTGATTGCTCTAGTTAGAACTTCTAGCACTATATTGAACAACAGTAGTGACAGTGGTCATCCTTGTCTTGCCCCTGATCTCAACAGGAAAGCGTTCAGTCTTTCACCATGGAGTACAATGTTAGCTGTGCATTTTTCATATATGGTCTTTATCATGTTGAGAAAGTTTCCTTCAATTCCTAACTTTGTAGAATTTTTATCAAACAGGGATGCTATATTGTATCAAATGCCTTTTCTGTGCCAATCGATAAGGTGTGATTTTCCTTCATTGATTTATTAATGTGCTCTAATATGCTGATTGATTTTCTTGTGTTAAACCACCCTTGCATCCCTGATATAAAACCCACTTGATCATGATGAATAATTCTATTAATGTGTTGTTGGATTCAATTAGAAAGTATTTTATTGAAGATTTTTGCATCCATATTCATTAGCAAATGGGTCTGTAATTTTCTCTTTTGTAAAATCTTTATCTAGCTTTGGTATTAGGGTGATATTGACTTCATAGAATGTGTTTGGTAGCATTCCTTCTTGTTCAATGTTTTGGAAGAGCTTGAGTAAGAGTGGAATCAATTCTTCTTTGAATGCTTGGTAGAATTCAATTGTGAAACCATCTGGTACTGGGCTTTTCATTTTGGGGAGTTGTTTGATGACTGTTTCAATCTATTTACTTGTGATTGGTTTGTTGAGGTCTTCTATTTCTTCTAGGGTCAGTGTAGATTGTTTTTATGTTCCTAGGGATTTTTCCATTTGTCTACATTGCCTAGTATTTGGCATGCAGTTGCTAATAGTATCCTCTTATGATTTCTTTTATTTCTGTGGGGGCAGTAGTCATGTCCACATTTTCATTTTTTATTTTATTTATTTGCATATTCTCTCTCTTTTTCTTTGTCAGTCTAGCTAAGGGTTTGTCGATTTTGTTAATCTTCTCAAAGGACCAACTTTTGGTTTTGTTAATTCTCTCTATTGTTTTTCTGTTTTCAATTTCATTTATATCTGCTCTGATCTTTGTTATTTCATTTCTTCTACTTGCTTTGGAATTAGTTTACTGTTCTTTTTCTAATTCCTCCAGCTGTGTAGTTAGGTCATTGATTTTTAGCTCTTTCTTCTTTTTAAATATAAGCATTGAGGGATATATATTTCCCTCTCAGCACTACCTTTGCTGCATCCCATATATTCTGATATGTTGTGTTCTCATTGTCATTTGTCTTGAGATATTTATTAATTTCTCTTGCAATTTCTTCTTTGAAATACTGATTATTTAAGAGTGTGTTGTTTAATTTCCATATATTTGTCAATTTTTCTTTTTTCTGCATCTTGTTGATTTCCAACTTTATTCCATTATGATTGGAAGAAAGTGCTTTGTATAATTTCAATCTTGATGAATTTATTGAGATCTGCTTTGTGACTCAATATATGGTCTACCCTAGAGAAAGATCCATGAGCACTTGAAAAGAATGTATATACTGATGTTTTGGGATGAAATGTTCTGTATATGACTATTAGGCTTAGTCCATTTATCATATTATGCAAGCTTTCTGTTTCTTTATTGATCTTTTGCCCAGATGTTCTATCCAATGCTGAGAGTGGTATATTGAAGTCTCCAACTATTTTGTAGAGACATCTATTTCTCCCTTCAGTTTTGCCAATGTCTGCCTCATGTATCTTGGGACATTCTCATTAGTTGCATATATATTTATGATTGTTATTTCTTTCTGGTGAATTCCCCCTTTTATTAATATATAATGTCCTTCCTTGTCTCTAATAACAATTTTACTTTTAAAGTCTATTTCATAAGATATAAGCATAGCTACTCCAGCTTTATTTTGGTTACTGCATGTGTGGAATATCTTTTTCCAACCTTTCACTTTTAATCTATTGGTATCCTTGGGTCTAAGGTGAGTATCTTGCAGATACCATATAGATGGTTCATATTTTCTTATCCATTTCACCAGTCTGTGTCTTTTGATTGGGCAGTTTAATCCATTAACATTCAATGTTATTACTGTAAAAGCAGTTCTTATTTCACTTTTAAAACTTTGGGTTTTAGCTGTCATATTTTATTTTCACCATACTTTTGACACTTTTAGTTACTGTTACTGATGCAGTCTTCATTTCTAGACTCTCTTCTAAGCCTCTCTCTCCTGCCTTTTCTTTTCAGGCTGTAACTCACTTTAGTATCTCCTCCAAAGGTAAGGTTTGTTATAAACTCTCTCAGTTTCTATTTATATGTGAATATTCTAATCTTGCCCTCATTTTTGAAAGACAATCTTGTTGGATATAGTCTTGGCTGTCAGTTTTTCTTTTGCAGTATCTTAAATATATCATACCACTGTGTACTTGCCTTCATGGTTTCTGATGAGAAATCGGCACTTAATCTTATTGGGTATCCCTTCTATGATATGCATCGTTTTTCTCTTGCTACTCTCAGAATTCTCTTTTTCTTTGGCATTTGAAATTCTGATTAGTATGTGTCTTGGAGTAGGTCTATTCGGATTCATTCAGATGGGAGTACTTTGTGCTTCTTGGACATATATCTATGTCCTTCAATTGGGTTAGGAAATTTTCTACCATTATTTCTTTAAATATTCCTTTTGCCCCCTTTCCCTTCTTTTCTCCTTCTGGAGCACCCATGACACATATGTTTGCACATCTCCTGCTGTCATTTAGTTCCCTGAGACCCTGTTCAATTTTTTCCATTCTTTTCTTCATCTGTTCTTTTGTATGTTCACTTTCGGAGACCATGCTTCAAGCTCACAGATCCTTTCTTCTGCTTCCTCAAATCTGCTGTTTTATGCCTCTGGTGTATTTTTAATTTCATTTATTGCACTTTTCATTCCCATAAGTTCTGCTACTTTTCTGTGTTTTCTTTGTGCTCACCTGGTGTCTTCTTAATATCCTTCTTTAGCCATCTCATTGACTTTATTAAGAATATTTGTTTGAACATCAATGATTAGCTGTCTCAACTACTTTATGTCATCTGGAGACTTATCTTGTTTCTTTAACTAACCATATCTTCTTGTTTCTTGTTATGGATTGTAATTTCTTGTTGGTTTCTTGGCATCCGGCTTAATAGATGTATTTATTCTGGGTGCAGTTTCTCTCTTTAGTTTAGTTCTCACTTGCCTTTTCTCCCTTGCTGGTTGTATGGTAGGAGCTGAGTATGTAGCTGGTGCTATAAGCTGTGGGGGCTGAAGCTGCTCACATTGCCGCAGAAATTAATGAAGCTTCTCTTGCCTTTCTCCTCTATCAGTGGTAGGGACAAAGCCACAGCATGTGAAATAATCCAAGTTGTGCAGGACAAGATTATCTGTAGTTGCCCAGAGAGACTGATGAAGCTTCACACCCTTTTCTCTCCTACCTGGGGCAGGGATGGAGCTGCACGTGTGGGCAGCAATCTACGCCATGCAGGTCTAAAATGACTGCAGTTGCCCAGGTAGACTGACTTAGCACCAACCTCCTGTGCTGGGGTGGGGGTGGACCCTCTGGAGTGCTCAACAATCTAATCTGTATATGCCAAATGCACCTGCAGTTGTCCCTTGAGGCTGAGAGAGTACTGTCCCTTTTTCCTTTTAGGGGTGAGAATAGAATCCCCGATGCCCAACAGTTCAGTCTGTGAAGGCTGAAAGTGCCTCCTGTTGTCCGGAGAGACTGAGGAAACACCAGTCACCTCTTATCTTATTGGGTGGTGGGGCTGGATCCACCGGCACCCAACAGTTCAGTACCAGTAGGCCGAGAGTACCTACTGTTGTAGGTACGACTTTGCTGTACCCAAAGAGGCTGTAGAAACACCAGATTCCTCCTATCCTATTAGGAGGTGAGAGTGGATCCACAGGCATCCAATAGTCCAGTCTGTGCAGGTTGAAAGTGCTTGCCATTGCTCAGAGAGGCTGAGGAAACACCAGCACCCTCCTTTCCTATTGAGGGTTGGCGGTGGATCCACAGGTACCTACCAGTCCAAGTTGTGTAGGCTGAACTGCCTGGAAAGGCTGCAGAAACCCAGCTCCCCTCCTATCTTTCTTAGGGATGGGGATGGAGCTACAAGTGTCCAACTATTCAGTCTGTGTAGGCCAAAGGCACCTGCAGTTACCCAGAGAGGCTGGGGAAACACAGTACCTCTCTTCTCCTACTGGGGGTGGGGGTGGAACCACAGTTTCCCTACAGTTGAGTTTGCGCAGGCCAAAAGTGCCAACAGTTGCCCTGAGATGCTGAGGAAATACCATCCCCCTCCTATCCTATTAGGGGGCAGAGGTGGAGATGGAATAGAAGGTACTCAACAAACCAGTTCTTGTGGGCTGAAAATGTCTGCAGTTGGCTGGAGAGGCTGAGGAAACACAGCTCTTCCCTTATCTTTTTGGGGTGTGGGGTTGGAGTCTCAGGTGTCTGACTATTCAGTCTGTCCCGGCTGAAAGTACCTGTAATTACCCCAAGAGGCTGGTGCAGGTTCCCCCCAGCTTCCTCCCTGCCAGAGGTGGGGCTGGAGACTAAGCTAGGGTTGAAATCCCATCTTGGTGGACAGCAGCCAACCCCTAACTTCACTGTGATTTTCAGTCAGCATTGCTTCCTCTCATGTGGGGGGCAGAGTTAAAATGGGGGTTACTGGCTTCTTTCTGACTTGGACAGGTTCAAACTTTAGCTGTTTGTAGGATTATACTTTAGCCAGTCAAGTTTATTAATCAGTAGCTGAAGTCGGTGGTCAGCCGTCTCTTCCTCCCTCATTTTTGGGAAATGGAGCTTCCAACTCTAGGCACAGAATCACTCCTGAGGTGGCTTGTGCTGCAGGCACTGGCCTCTGCAGCATGGAGTGCTCTACTTAACAATCTTCTCTGCAGATGTGCAGTCAAGGATGTTGCAGGATACTCTTCGGGTCTCATGAGGCCTCCAAACAGGTGCTTTAGATAGCGCTGGATGATTACTAACTGTCCTGAAGGATAAACTGAGTCTAGGAGCTCCTTACTCTGCTGCCATCTTGCCCCTCCTCACATTAATCTCCTAAGCATACTTTTGAGATAGCGCCATATAGAGTTTACACCTTGAAGACGGCACAAAGACTACCAGTCAAGAGGCGCAATTGAAGGCTGAAATCCAGTGTGTTTGGGGCTGCACAGGTGGCTCATCTGCCTAGAGATGGGGACCTTCTTCAGACATGCAAAAAAGCTTCCTACTGCTAAAAGTAATCCTGATCTCAGGCAGCTACCATGGACAACTGGGAATCAGAGTGGAAAAAGAAGACTCCTGCAGGCCCTAGTGAGCATATGTGAGGGCTCTCTTTTGAGTTCCCCAGAAATTACTTGGGGCAATTAGAGAGGATGTCATAACATTCACCCAGTTCACTGTGTCTCCAAGCCCAAGAGATAAGAGTGGTTCCAGGAGGAGGGAATGGTAGTGACAAGACTGTTGAGAAAACAAAGGGATTGGGAAACAGTATTGCATGATGATCATAGCAGAAGCTCTGAAGTCTGTCTGCCTGTGCTGGAAACACAGCCCTTTCATTTCTAGCTGTGGGAACTTGGGCAGGAAAGATTTTCTGTCAGCCTCAGTTTTCTCATTATAAAATAAGGATAATATAGGAGGTATTGAATATTTCAATGTTAAAAAGAATGAATAATTTGAGAGTTAGATTTTGAAGATGTTGACCAGAGAAGAGTAATTTAGAACAAGCTTCCTGAGATGTGGAGAGGATGGGATGCATGTAGAACATTTGTGAAGAGACTAACTTAAGTTTTTGTCATATAAGAAGAAGCAAAGGATAGGGACAAGTTCTGCTGGAATTACCAGGAGGAAATTGAAGTAGTGCTCAGATGTAGTGGTCAGCCTGACAGATGAAAGTATAAAGAAAACAGCTATTGATTTGTCAGCACAACTCATGGGAAAAGGACTAAGAAAAGTTAGGATAATGCCCAAAGGATTTTGGAATGGTGGCCCAGGGACACTAAAAATAATAATCTGGAATAACCTCTAAAATATGCTTCCCTAATAGAATTATATGAATTAACATTTACTAAGATATGAAATAGGGATTTGAAATATAAATTAATCAGCAACATTACAAAATCATTAAATTTATGAACACTAATAAAGTATATCCTTATAATTTCTAAGTTAATTATCCTCAATTTACTTAATATAGCTATATCTCTGGGGAAAACATAACCTATCTTTAACCTCTTTTATTTTAGGAATATAACTGCCAGGTACAAAACTGTTTTATAGATTAGACACCTTCCTCATGAATAAATTATAAATCACCCAAATCCTCAATCTGAACAGTGGCATGATATGGCTTATAAATTCTATAAGAGAAGAGCAATGTTTTTTCATGCAACTTGATAAGTCAATGAACATAGATGAATTTTAATTTAGAAGCCATAAGGAATGAATCAAAGTAGAATTTAAAAATAAGGTAGCATTTTTAGGGCAGTGAAACTACTCTGCACGAAACTGTAATGGTGGGCATTGTCCATTTGTCAAAACCCCGAGAACGACAAAATGCAGAGTGCACTCTGATATAAATTATGAACACTAATTAATATAATGTATTGATATTGGTTCAATTGTAACAAATGTATCACTCCAATGTAAATGTTAATAATAGGAGAAACTGGGGAATTGGGGTAAATGGGACCTCTGTAATTTCTGCAAAATTTCCTGCAAACCTGTCTGCTCTAAAAATGAAGTCTATAATTTAAAAAGTTAAAAAACAAACAAAAAGTCCAGAAGTCTAAAAAGTGCCTATTTATCAAATTTGTGCTTTACACATACAAACACGAACACACACACAATTATTGTCAAATTATAATTTTGTGAAATATAAAAACACACACACACACATTCCAACCAATGTTTCAGGGAAATAATTCTGATCTATAAGTCAGGAGATTTGTCCTCTATTCTTGGTGTGGGCAGCTACTTGCCTTGTAACAGTGAATGTGATTTCTAGCCTATCAAATTACAGTTTTAGCGATCAAATTTCCCTAAAACATGCATAATGATGTCTTCCTGGCCTCCTTTACAGTGACGAGGATCAAATGAGATAGTGGATATTAAAAAACCTTTTTGAAAACTACAAAGACTGATAATAATGTTAGGACTAACATTTATTTACTAAAACCAAATGACTTTAATGGAGTTTGTTTTATGTGTAATCTTATTTAATCCTTTATTTATTTATTTTTTTGGTGAAGAAATCGGACCATGAATGATTTTAAAAGTTAAATTACTGAACAAAAATAAGGACACTCCATGAGTTGCATTTTTCTGTGATGTGATAAATATTTGTTAATTGCTTATCAAGTTTAAAATGTGTTAGATTATGCAGGAGTTGGATTTCCACTTATATGAATGGCTGCTAAGTGGAAGAGTTTCTCAATTTTAATCCAAACCCATTTATTGGTTTTCTTATATGAGTAAAGAGACAGTAAAATATCCTTCTTTTCTGTTTTAATAATTGCATTTCCTGGAATTAAATAATCTATCATTCTTGAATAAAGTACATTTGGAATTAATCAGAAAAATACATATTGATATATATTCACCAACTAGAAGTCAAGCCTTTAGAATGATATTTTAAAAAGTGAAGAGAAATATTTATAACTAGATTTAGTGCTTCATATATATACGGTTATGGAAAAGAATGTACTAAAAATACTTCTACATTATATCAACTACTTATCAACTGTTTTTAATTTGAGCCGTAAAATACATGAGGACCATACAGAAAAAAACAAAATTAACACTTTAGAAAAAGCAACAAAAATGTACAGACTCCCATTGATACAGATATACACATACTTTGCAATATAATCTCCTAAAGTAGATCACTTAAGTAAAATAATTAATAATAATTCCACAGCAATGATCAGCTAGTAGTGTTACTAGCTGAGGCAGTAGTAACACTTTCATTGACTCTCCTGATCATTATCATCTTTTGAATAAATCTCTTCTATCTAATCTGCTGGGAATATAGCCCAGCCTTAGTAGCAGTGTTATTGATTTCCACGTAATAATTATAGCTGCTAAGTTACTATTACTGATGTATATAGCAGTGATGCTTTACTCATCTCTAAAAAAAAGGAGAAATGATTTCTTTGCTTCAGAGATATGCACAAGAAAAATGAAAAAGAGAAGATTTTCAACTGTATGAGAAAAAGGAAAGGGCCTCTCACATAAAGATATGTACTGTCTGTAGCATGCACCTGCACTGTTGAGCACTGTCAGCTATGAAAGACCCTTCAAGTGCCCTGTTAGATTCTATAATATATGAGACTAGAAGTGGAATGTTCATGCTGCAGGGAAATCATTCATGTTTAGTAATCTAAAAGAAAGTACCAAAGAAAAAGAAATCTGTGATTTTTTTTTTTAACTTAGGTTAAATGCCAAGCAATCAACATTACCCAATTATTTCAATGTAGTAGAAATATGCTCTTTCTATCTTTGCTTCTCCAAATGGTGGCCTACAATCATTTTGCTTGCCACAGTAAAGGTTTTGAAGGAAATCGATTTCAAGTTGTCATTGCCTCTATCCACATGCTTAAAATAACAATTGAACTGCTTACGGAAGCCAGTTCTAAAAGATTCCCGTGCCAAAAAGATTTGATGCCGTACATGTGAGTCTTCTATCCTTAGAAAGACATGATAGCAAGGTTGACTCTTGGCTGATTTGGGTTTTGGGAGTGTTTCCACTATTGCCCAACTAATGAGTGTTTCACTGTACCTAAATTCTTTGTGCAAACAATATGATTTATGCTGATTGCCTAATTTTATTCTGGGAGTCTAGTATTTTGATATGTGCTAGGCAGAAGGTGTCTGTGTGACCCAATAAAAACCTTGAGCATTGAGTTTATGATGAGCCTCTATGATAGATTTCATTTCTCATGGGTTATCACAATTCAATGCTGGAAGAATTAAGCACATCCTGTGTGATTCCACTGGGAAAGAACTCTTAGAACCTTACACCTGGTGTCCTCCAAAGTTTGCCCCATGAGTCCTTTTCCTTTTGCTGGTTTTACTGAATAGTCATTCACAGTAATAAATCAGAGTCATGAGTACGACTATATGCTGCATCCTGAGAGTCCTTCTAGTGAAACAATTCACCTGGGAATGGTCTTAGGGACCCCATCTAATACACTTTCTTTTCCTTACTCAAATAAACTGAAAAGTACTAATTTTCACATAGCTATAATTATAGTCAAAAGTCTAAATAAGCTAAGCACAATACCCAAATTACTAATTATGAGGTTATAATCTCTCAAGATATTTTATATATAGAATGCATTTTTATAACTATTGCTTTCAAATTTGGAAGATGTAAATATTATTTTAGGAGGCTAGAATCCATTTCTAAGGGTGGTTCTTTGAATTATATTGAATGATGTTTACTAAAAATAGATTATAAAAGAATTAATGTGACTGCATCTACATACACAAAATCATACTTATTCTAAAGTAAAACTGATTCTCCTACTGGAGAGAATTGCCAGTATTTATTGATCTTGAGTGACTGTATATTTCTTGGAATTATGTCTACAATTAATGGTTTTACAGTAAATTTACACAGAAGAATATTTGTGCATGTAAAATAGACCAAAGAAGTCTATTTGTAAAATAATCCTGCTAAAAACAATGACTTGAATTTTACAGAAAAGAAGGTAAATATTATAAAAGCAGTTAATACTCTAGAGGATGCAAGACCACATATATAATTTTGTTCAACAGTTTGATGAAAAGACAAAATGGAATTAGAACTTTTCTCAAAACAGATTAACAAAATATAGAATAAAAGTAGAGAAATTCTTTTAGATAAATGAAAGTGATTAGGATCCTTGATATTGCAAATATAAACTCAGAAATGTTTTGAAAATAAATTATATGATGAATCCTTGGCCACAAACTTAAAACATATAGAAACAAGGCAAGTAAAGTAAATTAATGAAGCAGGCTGAGTGTGATGTGGTTGCATAGGAAAGGGCATAGGCCACATAAACGGTGGTAATTCAGTTCAGGAAATTGTCACCAGGCATAAATGTGGCTATGCTTTTACCAGGTCATCTACTTTTCAAGAAGAAAACAGTATTTGTGATGTCTCCAATATTCTTAATATTGGCACAAGTTTTTAAGCCTTGTGTAAAGAATAAAGCATGTCTGACTATTAGACATGCTAACTGCTAGACTGCTGAATACAATCTGGATTTGGATTTTAGGAGTTATGGACATTTTGAATACAGGCTTTTATATAAAATTCCAGAACATTAAGAAAATGGAGATTCACACACACACATACAAAGATTTAAAGGGTTTCATTAAACTTTAATGCATACTTTATCCAATCTGTAAGACATGTGCCTCAAAATATACTAGTTAAAATACTTGCTTATTCATGCTTCTATTCATCAAATAAACTGGTAGAGGACATGATGGGCCTGTTAAAGGAGAAAAGTGATTATACCCCAAAGCAAATGCAGAGCTAGTCAATGTGTACTGACATGAGTCAGAAAATATAAATAGCGTGAACTAAATTGTGAAGAAGATGGTTCAAAGAGGGGTGGAAGGAAAGATGAGAAAGGAAGAATATGTTGATTTTGGAGAACTTTCCTGGGACAAAGAGACGAATATCCTGGCAAAGATTTCAATAGCTTGTGTGACTTGCTTCTAGGAAGAAGCTTGAATAAAGTGAAGACCCATACTAATATAGATATGAAAGGATTACTAAGAAAGACATGGGAAGAGAAGATTAAAAGGCTCAAATAATTGGACACTCTAGAGTGACCATACCCTATGAGGTAGAGAACCCACCACATCATTATGTTTTCCCAGAAGTCTCAGAAGACATGCCATTTCCTAGTGAGAAATGCACTGTTGAGAAGGATAGGAGCATCTCTGAGAAGTTCAGTTGAGGCTCTTCTCTCTGGATCATGGATGAATGTATGCAATCCTGTTGTAGAACTGGGATCCCAAAGCTCCACTTGCAAATGCAGTGCATTTTCTTAACTGCTGTTGAACTATTTGCTACAAATAGTGCAAAAATAAATATCTGATATATTTCTTGACTAGAACTCCAGAGATATCAATGCATTTTTTTGACAATGTGAAAAAGCCTCAGGAATATTTTTTTCTCAGATGTTCCTTTTACTTATGATTTTTAGCTCTAAAAATAAAAAGAGGAGCCATGATCCTTCCTGCCTCCAAGTGCTATGAAAAAATGTGTTAAATGCTACCAATTGCTCATGTCAAAGAATGATAGTAGCTGTCTTTTTAGTCTTTAGAACTAAAAGCTCAGTATGTCACATGGCTTGCTGAAGGTTTGGAATCATATAATGGACCAAAGTATGCATCCATACGGGTATGCATCCACAAACATGTAGAGACAACTCTAAGCTTTAGTGGGTGTTCTGGCAGAAGGTAAGGGAAATTAGCATGCAAAAAGAAAGCACATTTTCACCTTTATCAAGTCAGCCTATATGTTCCCAGCAAGGAAATTTAATTACCATTCATAACCAGTTTTGTTGAGATTTTTCTTTCTCTTTTCTGTTTTTGTTACTTAACCCTCTGTATTACTTTCTTAGGTTTGCCATAACACATTACCATAAACTGGTGGGCTTAAAACAATAGTAATTTATCGTCTCAGTCCTGGAGGTCAGAAATCTAAACTCAAGTTATTGGTAGGGCCGTGGTCCATCTGAAAGCTCTAGAAAAAATTTTTCCTTGCCTCATCCTATTTGGTTGCCAGAAATCCTTGGTGTTCCTTGGCATATGTTTGAATAACTCCAATTTCTTCCCTCTATGTGTGTCTATATTTCTGTGTCTCTCCTCTTCTTATGAGAACAATAGCTATATTGGATTTAGGGCCCAACCCAATCCAGTATGAGTTCATTTTAACTTAACTAATTCATCTGTAAAGACCCTATTTCTAAATAATAATAACTGATATTTATTGAGCATTTACCATATGCTGGAGAGTACATTTATTTAATCCTCTCAAATATTAACATCAGGTAAATATCATTATTTTCCAACTATACCGATAAAAGAGTTTTAAGAACAATACAACCACGATGTATTTAAATTTACAAAAATGTGAAGTTTGATCCATTATCTTCAAATTGGTGATTTCACTGTAAATTTGACTTCTTTCCTGATCTTTAAAACAATAGAGTTAGACATTATTCTCAAATGAGCTACTATCCTATAATTGTCAGCTACTATCCTATAATCTGGGAAGATGCAACTCGCCAATATTAACATCCACTTTCACAAATTGAAATAGGTCACTCAATCAAAGCATCACTCTCCAATACTCAATGGCCCAGTCAAAGGGTTATCTTCCAAAAACAATATATAAATACATGGCTTTCTTGGCCAATTCTGATACTAATACATATATCTTGAAAAGTATGACAATTGATTATGATTATTAAAACAATGGGTCAGTGTGTCATAGAGTAATTTTAGCATCTAACATCATCTCAGGCCAATGGAAAAAAATGTGAACATTCAACTAACACACCCTTCACCCTATCATGTATTAGGCTTGTATGTCTTCCAGGGTCTGTGCCACTCAAGCTGAGTCTGTCTTCCTCAGCGAAGCCTCATGTTGTTCTTTCCATTATATCATTAACATGAACCTGCCCTGTGTCATTTACGTGTAAGATTGTGCAATATGCTTCTTTAAAAGTATATGTATTTTTAATCAAATATATGATTTGGTAATATATTGTGGTAATAAGAGAGCATTCTCTAATCATCTTTTTATTTTTAAATATAGTGCTTTAATAAAAAATAGGAAATGTGGATAGCACATCAGCGTATACAATACTCACTAAATAATATCATTTGTTGCACCTCAAATTCTCATCATCGAGTCCTGAAATGTTTCTTCTAGATCTCAGTTTGTGACCTGGAGCACAGCAGCACAGTGTAGTTCTTAATATTAGGGCCCCTCGTTTAACCCTAAACAGAAAGAATTTAAAAGGACCCAGTGTAAGAATGGTTTGAAAGTCTTTAAACTTTAAATAGCAAAGCAAGTCAATATGCTGTTTCAATAAAGAATAAGGTAAAGTTCTTGCAGCATTCTTCTTTGGCAATAAATCAGTTTTCCCAACTGCCAAGAGCCTTTACTGTGTAATTATAAGGGCTGGCCTCCATTTGTATCACCATGGGGATGCTGCTTTCTCTGGATAGGATTAAGCTGAAGATAATCAGCAAGGGGAGGCAACATGGGGGATATTTCCTTGCCCTACAGGAAGGACCAAATAAGAATCTATCAAGTGGTTTTCATTTTTTGTGGCTGTTATTAAGGTTTAAATGTCTTTACTGTTTGCTATTTTTTCATTAGAACTTACGAAAAAGCTATGTTGTAAATATCTTACTACCTGAAACTTACCATATTGTCTACAATCAATAAATATTTTGAAGATTGTAATAATTATGGGAGCAATTTTTAAGTATACTTAAAGACAAAGTACACCTAGGTTCCAAAATTTTGATTCAAAATAAGAAGCCTAATTTACCCCTTACTGGCACCTTAATATGATTCAAAAATGCAAATCTAACTCAGATTGAGAAAACCAGCTGTGAAAGTGTGGCATGTTGACAGACACTGTGATTTTAGCAATGTAATTTAGAGCTGTTCAGCTTTAGTGACCTTTTAAAGACTAAAATAAAAACATTATTCTCTGAGGTCTGAATCATTTCAACTGCTTCAGTGCTTATACTTTACTGTATAAACACCTCAAAAAACAAAGAAATCCAGTGGGAATATGAGAGGTAAGAAAATTTTAATAATTATAGGACAAACTGTCATAATCAATATTGCAATTATTTGCCAAGGTGAGGAAATATTCAAATCATTTATTATTTCCAAATCATCTACTCTCTGGTTATTGCACTAAAGTTTATTCCACTTATATTTTCAATGTGTAGTGGTTAGCACCAATTAAAAAAAAGTTGTCCATATGGTTTTCTACTACTTTTTAGGCCAATCAGCCTTTGTCAGATAAAAAGTTATCTGATTTATTTTAGCTCAGTTTCTTCATCTGTAATATGAAATTATACTAGACCATATGCTTTTTGAGAAGATTAAATTAACAGCATTGTAGAGTTCTTAGATTAATGTGCAAAATAAGCACTATACATATATATATTGATTTATTCATTTGTTTTCATCATTAACTGGGAAATCACAATCTAAATATATAGTTGATGAACTTACTATATAGCCCCAATCTTTCTCACCTCACCCTACTGCCTAATTTTAACAATCTCAAACAGTCAGAGATTTTTTATTTAGTGAACTGAATTTTACTTAACCTAATGATGTAATTCAATTGAAAATATGAGAAAGCAAGATTGGTGTTTGTATATTTGTGTACTTGTGGTAAGGGTTTCAAAAGCTGGGAGGGAGTAGGAGTAAAAATATTTTTAAAAAATAAATTAAGGAATTAAAACCTACTAGTGACAGGATTATTTATTGTAACATTAAGCTCTGTCAGTAAATTCATTTCATGTCTCTTCCTGTCATAAGTACCTTAAGTTTTTCTCTCCTGTGACTCACACTGTTAGTTCAGTGCCAGATAAAAAGTCACAGTTTTGCTTTATCATTTGCAAAAACATTGAAATGAAAAAACAACAGTGTCTCATGAGATGTCTACCTTTTCAATATGCCAAGAAGATTAAGGCTTGCATGTTTATGATAAGTAAACATAGATTGGGGGCCATATTTTTAGACTATGTGTGGTGAAGAGCCAATTAAAATGCTGTAAACACATGTGTTTACATAGTTACCTAGGCTGAAAGGCTTAGTTATTGACTAAAACCAAGGATGAAATTAGCTCGAGTATTACAGAATACTACTTCTCTTGGAAATACCTTTTGGATTAAACTGACCTGTCATGGACAATTTGGAAATAATAGAAATAAAATAAAATAAAATATTTTCCACTTATGCAGGATGAATGATCATTAATGAAATGCAATTTTCTCTTAAAATGAAGAGACTGACATACTCATGTTGTATAGAGTAGTGTTTTAAGATATATATGTGTGTAACTGGTACTCTTGAAATTTTCCTCTGATATAAAGGCCCAAATTTTAACTTTGTATTACTAAGCAATTTATTCCTTATACAAAAAGTTAATAAATACTTAAAAGCTTTGAGAGACTCCTACATCCAGAATGAGGGAATAGAGGTACATTTTTCTATTAATCCCACCAAATACAGCTTAAAAACCGTGGACATTGTATATAAAACAAATTTAAATGACTGTGATATATGTAAAGAAGCAGCAAACAAATAGAAACCTGAGGAATGACAAAGTGGTGAGATCCCTGGGTTGTTGGGGTTGTTTTGTTTTGTTTTGTTTTGTTTTGTTTTGCCTCAGATGGGTACTAGAAAAACCAGCAACCTGGAAATGCTAATCGGCACAGAAAAAAACAAAACCACAAGAAAAGCCTCCTTTTTCCAGTCTAAGGACTAGAAAAATGTTAGCTAGCAAGACAGAAAACTTTCAGACAACCACTCCATTCCAGCCAAACACCATACACAAAACTGTGACTCTTCTCCCCTCCAGCCTCATTCTTAGTAGCAAAGGATGAGTAGAGAGCCTAGAGACTACATTCAGGAAGCTGTAAGGGGGTGCACTTGGGATGTCAAATATTGGAGATTGGACTTTCATCCTGCAGGCCTATGGTCACAAGGTCCTTTCACTACTTGACTATAAGAAAAAAAATGAACTTTTCTCTTATAAAAGTCCAGAAGGAGAGGAAAAAGTGGATGAAGCTGAAAAAGTACTTGAAAAAGTAATTACTTAAAACTTCATCTATTTGGAAAAAGGACATAAACCTACAGTCAGGGAACTGATATTGAACTCCAAACTGGTTAAACTGAAAAAAAAAAGAAAAAAAGAAAAAAAGAAAAACCAACTCCAAACCAAGACACGTTATCTTCAAACTTTTGAAAACTAAAGACAAGGAAAAAATTTTGAAAGCAGGAAAGAAAAATGATACATAACTATAAGAGAAAAATAATTTGAATGACAGCACAGAATTTTGCAAACTTTAAATGAGCAGAATCATCAAATCATATTTCTATATCCAGCAAAAATGTTCCTCAGTAATGAAGGAGAAAGCAAGATTGTGTCAGATGAAGGAAAACTAAGAGAATTGTCCTTAGTAGAACTTCTCTAAAAGAAAGGCTAAAGGAATTTCTCTGCATAGAAAGGAAGTGATAAGAAATTTCAGGACATTAGAAAAGAAGAAAGAATAATATAAAAGTAAAATGGATAAGTAAATATAATATGCTTTCCCTCTCCTCTTGAAATTTCTAAATTACATTTGATAGTACAAACAAAAATATAGCATGGTTCTCAATGTATGTAAAGAGGCTATTTAATACAATTATTATGTAAGTGGGAAGGGTGAAGGAATGTAAAGGCAAGTAAGGTTTATACTTTGCATGAACAGGTAAAATGCTGATACCAGTAGACTGTATTATGATAAGTATATATAATTTAATACTTAGAGCAATCACTAAAAATTCTATACAAATGAATATACTAAAAAACACAATAGATGATCAAAATGGAATCGAAAAATGTTCAAAAAACCCATAGGAAGACAGGAAAAAGAAAACAAAGAAATGGAAAACATAGAAAACAAACAGAAAACAAATAATAGAATAGCAGCCTTAATATATTAATAATTACATTAAATGTAATTAAAAGTAATTGACAGAGTGGATTAAAAACCTATATATGCTCTCTGTAAAAAACAACATGCATTGATATGGACAAGTTGAAAGTAAAAGGATGGAAAAGTATATAATACTGTAATATTAATCAAAAGAAAACAGTAATGGTTTTAATTATATTAGAGAAATAGACTTCATAGCAAGAAGTTTACCATAGATACAAAAGGACTTCACAAATTATGATAAAAGGGTCAATCCACTAAGAAAATATAGCAATCCTAAATATGGACACATCACAAAAGAGAGCTGCAAAATTGGCAGAACAAAATCTGAAAAAACCTAAAGAAGAAATAGACTAATCTACAATTTTATTTTAAGATTTCAATACCACGTTCTTACCAATTGATAGAAAAAGGCAGAAAATCTGTAAGGATATGGAAGAACTCAACCAATAGGTTCTAATCAACATTTATAGAACATCCCACTTAATGACAGCAGTATATGATAACAGATTTCTTTCCAATTCCCTATTGGAATGGCACAGTAGGCTAGTGGAGATTTGGCTTTTCATGTGCTATGGAACATATATCATGCCAAACAAACTCTTGGCCATAATATAAAACAAAAATATAAAACAATAGAAATCATGCAGAGTATAACTGACTACAATAAAATCCACCTAGAAATCAATAACTGAAAGATAGAAAAATCTTGCAATATTGACAAAATGAATTACATACTTATGTATAATCCCTAGATAAAAATGAAAGACTCAAGGAAATTTTTTAAAAATGTACAGAACCAAATGAAAATGAAAATATAACATAACAAAATTGGCTTGACACAGCAAAATCAGTACTGAGAGCAAAATTTATAGCAGTATATACTTAAATTAAAATAAAATAAGAATGATGAATAGACAATTTAATGTCCTACTTCAAGAAAATAGATAAAAACAAAACTGAAGGAAGGAAATAAATATAAGAGCAGGTATCAATGAAATGGAAGACAAAACAATGCAGAGAAATCAATTGAATAAAAGGCTGGTTCTTTGAAAATAATCAATAAAACTAGCAAGTGTATATCAAGACTGATAAGAAAGAATTCAGAATTCTTTTAGTTAAGAATTAGTTAAAAAATACTAATATAAGGGATAAAGTGTAATATCACTATAGGTCCTGAATACATCAGTAGAATAAAGGAATACCAGGAAAAATTCTACATATGAAAAGTTAACAACTAAGATGAAATGAACAAATTTCTCAAAATAAATTCATAAATAAACCCCCCTATAAAAGAATATCCAGGACCAGATCATTTCACTAAAGAATTCTACCAAACTTTTAAAGAACTGACACCAATTCTATAAAATATCTTCCAGAAATAGGTCTGGACACACCCAACTCTTTTTATGGGGTAGGATTTCCCTCATACCAACCAAAGATAGTAAAAGAAAGAAAATTATATAGCAATATCCTAAATAAATATAAATGCAAAAATTCCTAACAAGTTTTTAGCAACTATAATTCAACAATATATAAAAAGTATTATATACCATGACTATGGCAGTCTTAACTTAGAGTTCAATGGTATCATTGTTGTGTTCCCTGAGGGCAGTACTACTCCTTTTAAAACTAAGACCTGTAGACCAGCAGAGCTTAAGGTTGCAGGGACAGAAAGCAAAAATTTTCCTAGTGGAGCCCTAGGGGTAATAGTGAGTTGTGCCACTCCCATTTCCACCCCTTGATTCCTGGACCCATGGATCCTGGCTATGGGAGAGAAAGCATCATAGAGTGGATGCTGATTTAGAGCACACACAGCCTCCTGGTTTTGCCCTGCAAGGTATTGCCTCTAGTTGGCAGCATAATTGAGTCTCCAAAAGACCATTCCACTATTCTATCAATCTAGCTGCTTCAGGATGATGGGGTACATAGTTAAGACCAGTGAATTCCATGGGCATGTGCCCATTCCCACACATCATTTGCTGTGAAATGGGTTCCTTGATCAGAAGCAATGCTGTGTGGAATGCCATGGTTGTGGATAAGACATTTGGTAAATCCACGGATGGTAGTTTTGGAAGAAGCATTGCATTCAGGGAACATAAATCCATATCAGGAGTACGTGTCTATTCCAGTTAAAACAAATCACTGCCACTTACATAATGGAAGTGGTCCAATGTGATCAGCCTACCACCAGGTAGCAGGCTGATCACCTTGGGGAATGGTGTCATATCGTGGGCTGGGTGTGGGTCTCTGCTGCTGGAAGATTGAGCACTCAGCAGTGGCTGTAGCCAAGTTACCCTTGGTGAGGAGAACCCCATGTTACAGAGCCCATGCATAACCTCCATTCCTACCTCCATGGCCACTTTGCTCATGAGCCCATTGGTCAATGACAGGAGTGGCTGGGGAAAGAGGCTGAGCATTAGACACAGAGCGGGTCATCTTATCCACTTGATCATTAAAATCTTCTTCTGCTGAAGTCACCCTCTGGTGAGCATTCACATGGGACACAAATATTTCCATGGTTTTTGCCCAATCGGAAAGGTTTGGTATTGTTTATGAATTCCAGAAATAGATACTGGATTGTGCTTGGAAACTGGTCAGTTCCTCTGGGCATATTAGATTGCATTAGACTCAGAGGTTTCACTTTTACTTTATTAAATCAAGATTGGGGCTTTTATTTGACCATGTCATTAGGGCAACTCAGTTTGAGTCCCTGCCTACAGCTAGCCTACAGCTGTGGACTATATAAATGCCTGCTCAATCAAAGACAGGGAAGTAAATAAATGGAAAAGAAGAACACAAAGAGTTAAGTTTTGGACACTGGAGCCCCGGCGACAGAGCCGAGCTGTTTGTCTGACAGTTTGCAGCTGAAAAGACCCGAGTCCCGAACAGCTGAGAAAGCCCAGAAGGAAACGAGCCCTGGGAAAAGAGAATTACGATATCCTACAGCTGAGATGCGAAGGAGCTGGACCACGGAGCCTTAGGAGCAAGAGGAAGGCTGAACCCTTGCAGAAACCAGCAGCCATCTTGCTCCAACACATGGCAACAGAGTTTGGTGAGGGAAGTAACTGACGCTTTATGGCTTCTGAATTTAAGCTTCAACCCCAAATAAATATCCTTTATAAAAGCCAACAGATTTTTGGGTGTTTTGCATCAGCACCCCTTTGGCTGACTAATACAGAATTTGATACTGAGTGTGGGGTGGTGCTTTTCCAATTACCAAAATGCTAGAATGGTTTTACAAATGGGTAAGGGGTATTTTTTGGAGGAATTGTGAGATGCTTGATAGAAAAGGCCTAGATTGCTTTGAGGGACTGTTGATAGAAATACAGATGCTAAAGAGACTTTTCATGAGGGCTTAGAAGTAAATGATGAAACTATTATATGAAATGGGAAGAAAGATTATCCATGTTTTAAAGTTGCAGAGAATGTAGCAAGATTGACTCCTGATGTTATATGGAAGGCAGAATTTGAAAATGGTGAACCTGGACAGTTAGATGAAGAGCTTTCCAAAGTAAACTCAGAGAATGCAGCTTGATTTCTCCTTGCAGCTAATAGTAAAATGCTAAATGAGAGAGATAAGCTGATAACTGACTTATTGGGCACAATGAAACCGGAAACTGATTCCGGAAATTCAAGGCTTCTGGAAATGATAGTGCCCCATTTGAGGACTTAACTAAACTTGGAACTTGTAAATCAGGATTGAAAATGCAGTTATCTAGGAAAAACTTATGGAAAATCTTACTGTCTGATGGCTTGGACCGCTGTTTCCTGCAAGATAAACCAATAAGATTTTTGCGAGAGCTGTATGAACAAAACCACTATCATCCTGGACTAAAAGGGACATGGAGGGGAGATATAGAAGGGAAAACAGCTTTAAGCAGAAAACCATGGAAGTTAAGATTTGGAATTAAGACATCTCCTTAGACCAAGAGAGGAACCCCACCCATATGTACATAGAGGGTGAGTTGGCCTGGCTGTTGAAAAGGGTGGATGTTCCCGCCTGATGTTCAGGGAAAGTTTTGCTGCCCCAGGCTACAGAGAGGGTGGAGCACATTCCCCAAGGGTTGGGGAGAGTAAGGTCGACACCCCATAGGTCTGAGAAAGGTGGGGCTGCCCTCCATAGATTATGGAAGACCAGGTTGCCAACTCACTGCTCTCAGAGGGTTGGGCCTGTAGACCAGAGATTAGGGAGAATGTTGCCTCTCCCTCCCTGTATTAAGGGGGTTGAGACTCTACCCCAAAGATTGGGAAAAGTGTGGCCATCACCCCAACACTTTTGGAGGGTGAGGTCTGGAGCTCCGTCACCACTCAGATGCTTGATGAGGGTAGAACCAAGAAAATGGCTGTTGGGCAAGCCTGTGGAAAGGGTGGGGCCCTATAAGGCCCCAGGGAGAAGAAACCATCATCTTAAGAATCACTCTCAGACTTTGAAATCTAATGGAGTATGCCTTGAAGGTTTATGGAACTCGCAGGGACCTATGACTCATGTTTTCCTCCCAATTTCTCCTTACGGTAATGCAAATGTTTATCCTTTGTCTATCCCTTTGTATATTGGAAGCAGATAAATGGTTTTGTAAGTTTCAGAGGTCTACAGCCAGATGGAACTATGCCTCAAGAAAAACTGCATTTCTTTAAACTGATTTTGATATGATTTTGTACTTAGTATTGTCACTGATGTAAGGTTTTTTAAAAATATTGTAATGTCTTTTTGGAATTCAAAGGGTGTAATGTGGCAGTTTGGGATTGTTTATGAATTCCAAAATTAGATACTGGATTGTATTTGTAAACTGGTCTGTTCCTCTGGGCATATTAGATTGTATTAGACTCAGAGGTTTCACTTTTACTTTATTAAATCAAGATTGGGGCTTTTACTTGACCATGTCATTAGGGCAACTCAGTTTGAGTCCTAGCCTACAGCTTCAGATGCTCAATCAGAGAAAAGGAAATAAATACATGGAGAAGGAGAACACAGAGAGCTAATTTTGGACACTGAAGCCCCAGGGAGAGAACCGAGCTGTTTGCCTGATAGTTTGCAGCTGAAGAGACCAGAGCCCTGAACAGCTGAAAAAGCCCAGAAGGAAACGAGCCCCAGGGAAAGAAACGAGCCTTATACTAGCCTACCGCTGAGATTGGAAGGAGCTGGGACTACAGAGCCTTAGGAGGAAGAGGAAGGCTGTACCCTCACAGAGACCAGCAGCCATCTTGCTCCAACACATGGTAATAGACTTTGGTGAGGGAAGTAACTTACGCTTTATGGCCTTGTGACTGTAAGCTTCAACCCCAAATAAATATCCTTCATAAAAGCTAACATATTTCAGGTACTTTGCATCAGCACCCCTTTGCTGGGTTTATTCCAGGGATGCAAGACTTTTTCAATATTTGAAAATCAATCAATATAATCCATCACATTATCAGGTAAAGAAAAATCACATGATCATACCAATTGATGCAGAAAAATTCTGTGATAAAATTCACATTAAAAAAAATTGAATGTAATAAACAGCACTGAATTATGTATTTGAATGTGATTAAAAGGGCAGATTTTAAGTTGTAATTTATTTTACCAGAATAAAAATTTTTAAAAAACACATAAGATTGTACACCACAAACAGGGAGCCCTAATTTAAACCATGGACTATAGTTAATAGTATAATTACAAGAATATTCTTTCAATTTCCAAAACTTTGATAATTTTTCCTCCTTTCCCTTGTGCTTCCTTTTTCACTAGGGTTTGGGAGATAGTGAAATAAAATACTTGTGATCAATATGTGATTTTATGTCTGTAATTTCATTTAAACTTCATAACCACCCTATGAAGTAGGTACTATATCATTCCCCTTTACACAAGAAAGAAAAGGGGACATAGGGAAGTCCATAACATTCCAAAGTCTCCAAGCAAGTAGCAGTGAATTCAAGACAATCAAAAAATGAACTTACATTCATGGAACTTAATTTTCAGTACAGGAAGGGAATATATCCTTCCCTATCTCTGACCTAGAACACATCAATACATTATCAGGACAAGCTTTCCATACAGAGGGCTCAACTTGTCAACCCTGCAACTACCAATCACAGGTGTTGGCACTTACAAAGAAATCCATATTCCATTCCTGATGTAGTTTAGAATCCAAAGAGAAAAAATGGCTAAATATATATTGGGCACCCTATTGTACCAAGTAATTTGCATGTATAATTTCAAATTTTCAAAACAATCTACAACATAGATACTTTCACCTTCAATTTATGGATGAAGAGCCTTGTTTCATTTTCCTAGGCTCTTCAAGTAAATACAATAAAAAGGGTCAACAAACAATGGGAATATATCAGCTTATGATATTGAAGCTGAAAGAAAGTCCAAATCAAGGCATCATCAAAGCAATGATTTTCCCCCCAAAGAGTGTGGCATTCTGGGACTGGCTGCTAGTGAACTTTGGTTCTTAGTTTTCCACATGGCAAGGCACATGGTGGTATCTCTAAGTTTCACTAATGTTCAGCTTCTGGATGTTCTATCTGTGGCTTTCTTTCTCTTTGTCTAAATGTTGTTCTCTTATAAATAACTCCAGTAATAGGATTAAGTCCCATCCTGTTTGAGGTGGGTTATACCTTCACTGATGTAATCTCATCAAAAAGTCTTACTTACAGTGGGTTTATACCCAAAGGAATGGATTAACTTTAAGGAAATGTTTTTCTGGGGAACATGCACTTCCAAATCACCACAAACCTTAAGTTAGGAAAGGTTAAATAACTCATGATTAGTTTGATTCATCTAAATATATAAATTTCTGTATATTATATATATTGATGGGTAGGTTCTAGAGTCAAATATAACCAAAACCCAGCTCTACCATTTACCAGCTGAACTGGCTGAAGTTCTTTATTCTCCTTATGCATCAGGATTCTCAGCTATAACATGAGGATTATTGAATGTAGTATGCAAATGACAGGTATTTCAAATTAAAATTAAATTTCTATGTGTGATTTTTCCATATTATTCACTGGTGTTTCACAAGTCCCAGGAAAAGGGTCTGAAAAATAGTGATAGTAGTAGTGTGTATGTGTGTGTGTGGGTGTGTATGAGAGAGAGAGAGAAAGAGAGAGTATAGTGAAGGCATATATCATACATAATATTAGCACCATCTATTTAAATGATCTCTATAGCCCCAAAAGCAAAGTATCTCCCCTCTTTTATATAACAACTGAGAACTGATAATTTCAAAAACTGTTAGTTTCTCAAAATAAGCATTCATGAATCTGAAATGGCATCCCTTTAAATATTGTACCACATCCAAACCTTCACTTGTTCTGAGAATGGAGATCAGTGAGTGAGGGAAGCATTAGCATTATTCCTAGCCACATATTACAGTGAGGCAGGTGGCAAAGCACCTGCCACCAGAGTTTTCCAGCCTGTCCCACTCATGCTTGTGGGGATTATGAAAATTAACTGATGTACAAATGTTTCAGCAAAAATTCACTCATACTCTATTTAAAGCACATTTAGCAACATGTTGGGGAATTTTTTTCAGATAATTATAACGAAAATGTAAAACAAAGGTACTTGAGCCTTGTCATGTATCTGTGTGTTTAAATTTGTTATATCACTCTTGACATGTAGGCTTCCTTATAATGCATATATGACATGTAATTTCCTTCTTTGGAATGACATAAGGAAAGTATTTATTTTGAAATTTAAAGTCTATTTTTCATTACATTTGCAACACACAAGTAAAAATTAGTATTTGATGAATTTTATCTCTACTAGCATATGGTTGTTTTGAAGAGGTAATATTAAGAGTGAGAGATAAAGCAATCATGGAGGAAAATACATTAGAGTAGAGGGAGAGAGAACTAAACTGGACACAGTTTTTCTTCTCTTCTAGAGAAGCAGAAAAGTATACCATTCCTTTAGTGGAACAGCAGAAAATAGAAAGAATCCACACTTGAAGCTATGTAATCGTAGCAATTAGAAATAAAAGGATAACTTTCTGGATCATCAAGTCTGAGCACTTGCAGATCAAGAGACTGAGAACACCCCAAGTACAAGGGCAATGACCAATGAAGAAGGATGGTCCATTGATGGGCCCTTGATATTGACGACTATGCTCATGAGCCTTTGCTCTTGAATTTAGCCTAGTGTTGTAGGGTGCCTAAGTTACCTCCTGAGAGCCTCCTTGTTGCTCAAATGTGGCCTATCTCTAAGCCAAACGCAGCATATAAGTGCCTTACCTTCCTCCTAGTGAGGGACATGACTCCCGGGTATGAGCCTCTCTGGCACCGAGGGATTACTACCAAGCACTGGCTGGTGATACAACTGGAAAAAGACCTTGAATAAAAGGGGGAAAAGGTAAAGACAAATGAGTTTATATGGCTAAGAGACTTCCAAGTGAGTTGGGAGGTCATCCTAGAGGTAACATTTATGCATGTCTCAGCAGGATGTAATAGATGGCCAAAGTACCCCAATAGTGGGCTCCTGAGGGCACCGCAGACACCTAGGTCCTACAGTCATGGAAGATATTGCCAGAGTTTGGTGCCTTGCCAGTGAGCCCTACTTTGGAGTTTGTGCTCCTGAGTGTGACAGAGTTGGACTCAGATGTGACTTCTTTACACATGCCTCTTCTGTCCCTTTTATTTTGAACCTATAGTTGGTGCTGGAATTGGTAGGTGTATGTCCAAGAGACTTGAATCTCTGGGCTGTCCATGTGCTAGCTGGGCCCTGAGCCTCAGTGGAGTTGCAACACCTACCTTCCAGTTCATTAGACTCATCCAGGAAAACTAACAAGGACGTGAAGATGGACAACTACCACACCAAGAAACCAAGAGAGTCTACAACTGCAAGCAAGAGACCCATCCATCAGCCATATGGGATTGAGGCCCCTCTTAATTAGAGGTGGAGTGAGTATCACCATCCCAGAATCCTCAGAATTGGGGAATAAAATATGGACAAGAGTGCATTTAATGGTATTCTACTACAGACTGATTGTGATTCTAGCAATGGAAGAAATTAAATAATTGATGTGGAGACAGTGGCCACTGGAGATGCTGAAGTCAGGGAAAGGGAAAAAGAGATGTAATATGGGGGCATTTTCAGGACTTGGAATTGACCTGTAGGACATTGCAATGACAGATACAGGCCATTATATATCCTGCCATAACCTACAGAATTGAGTGGGAAAGAGAGTAATTTACAATGTAAACCATAATCCATGCTTAGTGGCAATGTTCCAAAATGTGTTCACCAATTGCAAGGAATGTACCACACTAATGAAAGAAGTTGTTAATGTGGGGAAAAGTGGGAGGTCTGGGAGTGGGGCATATGGGAATCCCTTATATTTTTTTATGTAACATTTTATGTAATCTAAATATCTTTTTAAAATAAATAAAAAATACATAAAAAAAAGATACTGAGAGCATTCTTCCTTAAGCTTATAAACAAAACAATCAGCCTAAAAAGCAGAAGTCAACAAAGCTTATTAGAGACACAGAACTAGAACAGGGAAAGAAGAGATATTGACTCCTCTAAGCTTCTCCTGAATATGAATTTTGCCATGTCTCTAAACATAAATGAATATTAATTGAGAAGGACAACAAAAATTTAGAGTACATTTGGGGACTGAATCATGTGCCCCACAAAAGACATGTTGAAGTCTTCATCTGTGTTCTTCTTGGGGTGAACCCGTTTGTAAATCCAACACTTTAAAGATGTATTAAGATGTGTTAAGGTGTGACTCATTTGTAAACAGGATCTTCTAGGACTCTATTTAGATGTGACCAAACTGGATAAGGTTAGGCCTTAATCTGTATTATAGGAGGCCTTATAGAGAGGAGCCAGAAGTCAGAAAAAGCCATAGGAGGAGACCAAAGACAATGCCATGTGAGAAAGAACTGCCATCATTAGAATACTACCAATTCCAGGAGAAAGCATGTCCTTGACGAAGGCTTGATTTAGGGCTTCTGGTCTCTAAAACCATAACCCAACAAATTCGTGTTTTTTAAGTCAACTCACGGTGTGTCATTTGTCAAAGCAGCTCTGGCAAGCTAAAGCAAGTACTAACTTCCTTTTTTTAAAGTGTTTAAATATTGCCACATCCACATTATAGTTGTGGAAACTCAGGTGTGGATTGTTAAAATAACTCAAATCTACCCTCATATTGGGTGACAAAACCATTTCAATCTAGCTTTTCTTATCTCCAAAATGTCTGCATTTTCCAAACATTGTTCGGTTTTTCAATGTTAGAAGCTTTCAGTAACATTGATTCATTTCTGGATAACATTTCAAAGGAAACATTGGGTCCTAAATATTAAATATCAATTACAAGTTCAAGAAAACTAACTTAAGAAATTGTCTTTTCCCCCAAATGTGTTTTAATTAGATACTATAATATATATTTCAGCCTAAATATTAAAAACAAATGAAATTAAAACTAAAAATTATTTATAATTGTGTGTGTGTACAAATAATTCTTGAATCAAAAATACAACTATAGCCCTACGTGAAAGACTGCAAACTACCATGATACTATGTTTTTGTTTGTTTCTTTTGAGGTAAGATAAGAGCCACATGGAAATGATAACTGATAATACGTAAATTATGACTTATATTAACTTTAAGAAAACTGGAAAAAGTCTATTCAACAAATAATTATACCCTCACCAAAATCCAAAATTCAAAGAATCTTTTCAAGTTTATTAAAGACAATTACATAAGCTGGGTGACACCAATACTGTTCCATGACCTAGTTCTAGAGGAATAAATAAACAAGCTTTTTGTGTATAATTAGATTATAGGAAATAAGCCACTATTTAATCAGGTTATGCTCAAGAAAGTCAGTTTTATTTTTGGAAAATATGTATTCAGTTCATCATATAAGTTTAGCTACCTAAGATTCCTGAGAATCATATATTTTAGTTAACTGGTCAATTTATTTTAAGAAGCATCTGCTTGTGGGGAAAGAAAATGCAATATTTGGGGACAAGAGAGGATTCTAAAGGAAGGACTTTGCTAAGGTGCTAAAATGATGTCTACTGCTAGATCCTCTGAACACTATGCACACATGGTGTCTCAAATTCCACTTAAAACTTCCTACTCATTCAGTGGACTTTATTCTAGATATTCTCCTTCTTATTCTTATTTTTGTCCATCAGATCCACCCTTTTTAAATTTTATTTCCTTTTAATGTACTTATCTTACCATTTTATGCTTCCAGTTCCATTTTTATATTGCGTATTTACAGTGAAACAGAAAGAAGAAATAAAATCGTCTCTTTCCTTAATGTAATAGTTGCCTAGTAAAAATAACTACCACTAGATAAAATTTAAAAAGAAAGCCTGTAGGGCATACTAAACTCCATACTCTAAAGCTTGTTGTATAGACAGAGAATGGTGTAAACACTTTTACCATGTACTTATACATGAATTTGAAAAGCAAATTCATGGAAGGAAGAAGCTCTACACATAATGAAAAGAACACAGTAGGGCTTAATTTTTTTTTTTAATTCTTAATTTTTGAAATGGTTTTGAAATTAAAATAAGAAAACAGGGTAATTTATTATGTGAAGAAAAATGTATTATAGAGTTATATCATACTTAAAACTCAGTATACATATATTGACTGTTTTAAAATAACTCTAATGATATTACTGTTTAAACATTTAATCAGTGTTGGTTTCAATTATTTTATTAAATTACCCCTGCTACCAGATAAGGCCCTTTTTTAAAATTTTCAGTTATCCTCTCTGTGCTCCCCAATAATAAAGACTGGCTCAATTCAACTAGATAAAGTTCATCTCCTATGTGTTACCTGGATGTCCCCTAAATAACACTTTTCTTACTCTTTAGATTCTGAAAGTCAAAGGAATGTCTTCTTTCTCACATCAGCACCTCGAGAGTCTGATTTAATTCGATCAAAATGATTATCAAAGCTCAACCCATGGTTTCTGCCTTTCTTACTTTAAGAATGTATAAATTTAACAATAGAAAAATTCTACTCTTTGTAAAGGCTTGGAAATTTCTGACTCTACTCAAAAAATATCTTGAAGGGAAAACTTCCTATCTGTCAAGTTGAAACTGGCCTCTTGGTATGTTCATAAAAGATACACAATTAAAATATATTGAATAATTGGGATTAATTGTATAAGGTCTCAAGGCATAATAAAAGGGAAGAGCTTGTTCACCAGTCTAATTCCTTCATCAGGATCTCTAATTCCTAGTAAACATTGTATGTAAAGTATATACTTTAATTTAGGATATTTTTATAATAAATAGATACATATTTCTTCTAAAATACATACTTTCTGAACCTTTGAAAAGGGATCATTAACATGAGGGATCATTTGCATTATGGGGAAATTAATTATAATTTTTAACATTAATTCAAATGTATGTGTCCACATCATTAATTAAACATGCCTTTTTTTCTAACTAAAACTCACAAGCTGAGCTGAGCTGATCGTAACTATAAGCCAAGCTTTATTTCTGATACTTCAATGGATAATCACTTGAATTAGTTGTATCCAATGGAAGTATAATTTATGCCATACATTTTCAATAATATATACCTATAATTTTACTGTGTACTTTTGCCCAAACAAAAACATAAATATTTTACAATTATGAATTCTAATTATTCTCTTAATTTTATTAAACTGTTACTATTACAGAATCATTCATATTCTGTGACAATTCCATTACTTAATATTGGGAATTCAGATACCATAAATATATATATTTCTCTTCTTACAATGTGCATCTGAGTGAGCATTCTTTCTTTGCTGTTCAGCAGTTCTGTGATACATAATTCATTCTTTGTGTTCCATCAATTCCCATATAGATTTGCTAGGCCCAGATTTATGATATGAGTTTAATGGCTTCTAGAAGCTAGTTTGCCAATACCATGCTTATAGAAATAGCTTCATGGGAATTTTATGCTCCTTGACCACCTACTAATATGTTGAAAAATGTAGTTTGGATAATGTTAGTTCCTATGCAAGTGAGAAGGGGCAATATAAAGCAATGGAAGATGTTATATGAAAAAGTTATTTCTTGGTCATTGTTTTTGTTACCTAGGCTGCTCAAGCAAATACCATTAAATGGGCTGGGTTAAACAATAGAAATGCATTTGTTCATGGTTTTGAGACCAAAAGAAAGTCCTAATGAAAGTGTCATCAGGGCAATGCTTTCTTCCTGAAAACTGGCATTCTGGGGCTGGCTGTGATCATTGGCTTTTCTGTCACATAGCAAAGCACATGGCAACTTCTAGTCTCTCCCTTCTATTCCAGATTCCATTGATGTCCAGCCTCTTGCTTCCTATGGCTTTATCTCTCTGTCTGTCTAAATTTTACTCTCCTTATAAAGGACTCCAGTAATAGGATCAAGACTCATTCTGATTGGGCTGGGCCACACCTTAACTGAAGTAGCCTTATCAAAATATCTTACAATGGGTTCACACTTACAGGAATGTATTAAATTTAAGAACATGTTTTTCTGGGGTACATACAGCTTCAAACCACCATAGTCATTAAGGAAAAGGTTTTAACTGAATCACAACTAATAAAAATATTATGGAAGATCTTTGGGTTTTGCATTAACTTATGATATAACCAAGTGAACACAAACAAACCAAAAATCAAAAACCACTGTTTACTTGAACTTAAAAAACCTAATTCATTTTTTATTATTTCACCTCAAGGTACATGTAATAGAGGATATGGTGGGTCTCAGGCTTAAGTTGTTTGTTGTTTTTGTTGTTGGGTTTTTTTAACTGGTATATGCGTATGTGTTTGACTACATCAAGAAGATGAAGTTCTAAATATATGGAAACAGGTTATGATTCTCTCAACAGCTCTCAATTTTCTCAAAAGAAACGGCCACTTGAGGAAGGAGAATGTGAATATGACTGATGTTAAATATAGAAAACTGATTTTTTAATGTTCACATCATCACAACTCCATTCTCCATATCATTTACACTATTCTTATTCTAACACACCTTTCTAATTTTATATTGGTTATGGTCATAATCTTAATGGTTACATGGTATTGTAAGTGTGTAATTAATTTGTGATACTTGAGCATCTCTTAGGAAACTCCTTCTTTTGCCTTATAGTGGATATTCAGTGAATTGCAAAATTCTATTTGGCAATTTATAGAACCACCTGGTCCATGAGCGTTTTTATAGCATTTCTATTCTTTGCTTTCTTCCCATTTATAAGCCTGAGTGTTCACATTGCTCTGATGTCATTAATCAACTATTCATTCATCATTAGATCATAATTTCTGCTTCTTCACAGTATTCATATGACCTTCCTACAAAAATTTCATGCTACTGAAACTTAGACTATATATACCAATTCTTTAATCATTTCTACTATAATCACTCACTTAAATTTACAGAGATTTGCTACCAGTTGCCAAGCTGTAATGAATAAGGACTTGAAGGCAAATGGTCATACAAATAATTTTTATATTGATTACAAATTATTAAAACAGTGATGTTTGCTCCTTGATATGAAATAACAGGCTACACCCAAATTGGTTATTTTCTAGAACATTCATTTTGGCCAAAATTCATTGTGTATTCATATTAATCAAAAACATTTTGAATACAATTAACAAAAACAACTGTAACATAGAAAACAAGGAGAAAAAGATGTAATATCCACATTAATAACAACCTTATTATTATTCATTAAAATTATAATACTATATTAATAAATACTTAAATATATAATAGTATAGATATCAGTCACTGAGTACTTCTTATGGGCCAGGTAGTATTTTAAGCACTTTATATACATTATCTCATTTTAACCATCATACCAATTCTATGAGTTAGAAATTATAATCTGTATGTTATCAACATATAAATTAAAACTTATAGGGTGCGGATGTGGCTCAAGCAGTTGGGTGCTCACTTCCCACATGGGAGATCTTGAGTTCGGTTCCTAGTGCCTCCTAGAAGAAAAAATAAACAGAAAGCAAGCAGACAACGAGCAAAATAAAAAATGAGTGCAAGCCACAAGCAAAAACAAATGAGCAAACAGACAAGAGAGCCATCTGGGGGGATGGGAACCATAAAGAAAAAAAAACTAATGTTAAATCATTTGTCCAAAGTCATGTGACTAGTAGGAAGGAATTCTAATGAAACCCAGGCTGTTTTCCAAACAATCCATGCTAAAGCCTTCACACATAAGGTGCCATGTCTTTCAAAATGGTGATAGTGGGAAGGATAATTTAGCCCACAGTGTATTTCAGTTCTTAAATATATTAAAACTATATGTTTAATGTTTACTTCAAACTACTCTTCAGTGTACAATTGGATAGAACTGCCTGATTTCTGGACACTCACTGTGTCTTCACTTATATAGATCCCTTTTCTTTTTCCTCCCTTAAAACTGATCCTTTTCTGATTTCGGCCCTCCAGATCTCTTGGAGTAGATTGAGTGACTCTAACTTTATTTATACCAATCCAGATGTCTTGTCTTCACATTTATTAGTTATTTCTCTTCATCCATATTGACCTTGTCAGTGTGATCTTTGCACCAAGCCCTGGTGAAGCAGTAGTGAACAGCATGTTGAACTAGAGATATAAATTAACATAGCAACAGTGGTTTAATCAGAAAGACGTTGCTGGGTGGGAGAATAATAGATTATCTAGAAGAAAACCAGGTTAAGTGCACAGTAGATAGGGAGTAGCAGAGTGATAGGTGCTGTCTATTGGTGAGTAATTTATACCATCATGATATTTCTCCTAGGAACTGTGTGCCTTTCCACAGCATGACCCTATTCCTGCTTTTATTACATTTTCCTTAGAGGTGACACCAGGATTTTCAGTTTCCAAATTTCTATTAATTCTTGGGATTTATTTAACATTTTACAATATTGCAGAGACATGCCTATATAGTATTACAGCAACTGTACTTACCAAGGTTTTCCATATCCAATAACTCCAGATGGACCTAATTTTTCTATATTCTACTTGGAAGAATATTAAAAGCAATCTTAGGAAGTGTTGTATAGAAAGCTTTATGTTTCCAGACCCTACAAGTAAACATACTTAGCAACACACAAGGAAATATTAGAAAATTACATATTTGGAGGGTCAATTCTCATGCTGTCAAGTTCAGCCACTTTTAAAAATAACGCATATGTTCTTTTCTGGTAAGAAATATACTGACATTAAAGTCATGTCAGACTCCCCAGAAAGATTACAGGGAAAAAAAAATACAAGATAATTCACTTATTTAGAGTAAAATGATAAATGAGTCATGCTGAAAAGTGGGCAGTTACATCACATAAAAAGATAACGACTGAAAGCTTTCGAAAGCACCATCTGACTGAAGCCAAGTAGGTGGTCAGCATGCTGGTTTGGCAGAATGTGTGGCTGATTGCCAGAGCATTTTAGAGCAAAGCAGCTATTCGTTTCACCTGCAAAATCGGCAGTTCACTTTGACATTGCACATAATGAAAAACAAGTCAGTTTCTATTTTTAGGCTAAACTAATAAAGAGGGATTATAAGTAAAATAATATAACCTTTTCCCTTTATGGAGAACTCCCTAATGGATAGCACATTGTTCTATGGTTTCTTTTCTTTTGATTTATCATGTTCTATTTAATTTAAATTACATCGGTGGAATAGGATATAGCTTTCTGCAATACTATTAGTAACCATTTTGGATTCTGGTGAGATCTAAAATCAATTGCATTTTTCCTAAATGTATTTATATAATTTTGTATGCATGTGTGCATGTATCTAAAATTCTTTCCACTTAAATTTATCAGTCTTTTTAAACACTTACTATGAACTTTATGTGATATCTACACTCTCTATACATATAAACAGAAGATAAAGTGAGAAAATTATATTCAAAAATAGAAACACAGCTGAATCTGACATATATTTTCTGTGAATAATATCAACATATTGTCTTATATACATAAATGTAATATGTATGTGTGTATATATATAAAGTACAGATGCAAAAACACAACAGAAAAATTGAAGCAATATTTAAAATTCATATTTGCATTTGAATAGAAAATTTGTTGATAAATGACAAAGAAATATATTTCACATTATTATTAATATTTAAAACACAGGGAGCAGATGTGGCTCAAGTGGTTGAGGGCCTGCCACCCACCTGGGAGGTCCTGGGTTCGGTTCCCAGTTTCTCCTGGAAAAATAAAAACAAACAACAAGCAAAACAAATGAAAAAA